>VXCM01005075.1:0-45769 GCA_014773175.1 Lucifuga dentata
GAGCCTTGTAATTTGTTATGACCCGGATGCCCTCCCACATCTTCCGAGTGTTGGTATGATCCTGGAAGAAATCCTGGATTTTCTGTCCATAAGCACGCTTCGCTTGTCTTATTGCACGGTTAAGGTTGGCTCTAGCTGTTTTCAGAGCCACCAGGTCACCAGATTTAAAAGTGACATTCCGCTTATTCTGCTGTAGGATGGAGTCACTGGACAGCCATTTGTGTGTTTAAGAATAAAGGGGGCACCCAGAGTTAAACTGGGACCGCTTGATCTGCAGCCAGATGCTCCACCACTGAGCTATACCCGCTGATGAAGGAAACTCTTAGAACAGAAAGACTTTCTAGAGCAACATCATCTTTCCTCTCTAAACATCCAATTGTCAAAAAATCTTTTCATAGCCAGCATATATCTGTGTGTGCGCATCCATGTTTGAATGTCTACATGACTCACAGCGTTCATGTCGATGCCGTTGGTGTAGGACCAGGCGTGCTGGAAGTATTCCTCCAGCCGCTGTCTCAGGCCTCCTGGGATCTGGTGGAAACGGATGAACTCTTTGACCCGCAGCATCTGGGTGTGGTACCGGGCCGTACCTGAGTAAAGTCTCTGAATGATGGCTGACACGTTCCCAAAGATGCTGGCGTACATCAGAGCTGCATGAGACATATTGTATGGTAAAGATTTGATGAGATTGATTCCAAAAGTACAGTAGAAGCATCAGCACCATTGTAAAAAACTTTTGGTTGCTGTTGTTGTATAATCATTACTCACAGCCAATGAGCATGACACAGATGGAGAAGATCTTCTCCGGGTTGGTGTTGGGGGAGACGTTTCCGAAGCCCACACTGGTCAAGCTGCTGAAGGTGAAGTACAGAGCTGTAACATACTTGTCCTTGATGGAGGGGCCAGAGGCTGCGTCACTGTCGTTGTAGTGTTTACCAATCTGGTCGGCTAGGTTGTCCAGCCAGCCGATCTTCAAGGCACCAATGCGGGTCGAGCTGGTGCGCTCGACGTTTCCGATGGCGTACCAGATACAGGCCAGCCAATGAGCAATGAGGGCAAAGGTGCACATGAGGAGGAACAGGACAGCGGCTCCGTATTCTGAATAACGGTCCAACTTCCTGGCCACTCGAACCAACCTCAGCAGTCTTGCCGTCTTCAGTAATCCAATCAGAGTGGTTGTTTGAGGCTGATGGAGGGAGATATCCTTAGTATTAGTGACAGTCATTACTAGCAAGTTGGGTTATTAGCTAATCTAGCTATTTGAATATGTACATTTTATACACTAACTACAATATACAAACCAACCAAATGCCAACTGAAACTTGTCATACCACAGTAAGAAAAAAGTCACATTTGTGAGTGTCTTTGTGAGGCTACACCCACTTTAACCCTTTCTTTCTCACCTCTTCAGACCTGGAGCGGAATATGAGCAGGTCAAAGGGGATAGCAGCCACAATGTCAATGAGGAACCAGCCCTTGAAGTAGTGCTGTGCGATGCGTCCAGGGTGACTGACTACTTCATCGTTGTGGTTGACGTAGGTGGTCCTAAAGTTGATGAGTATGTCCACAATGAACATGATGTCCACCACCAGGTCTACCACATTCAGGGGGTTGCAGGTATAGCCGCAGGTACGCCTCCGCTCTTCCTCCACCTCATTGAGAAGGAAGGCCGCTGAGTATGGTGTGAAGATGGCGGTATAGATGACCAGCAGGAGGATGAGCCAGTCCCAAACTGCCTTGAAGGGGCTGTAGTGCAGGATGGTCCATTTGTGGATACGAGGGGCCTGGAGCTTGTACTCAGGTAGTACATCAGCTCCCAGGGACAGTACCTGAGGATAGGGGGACAGGATGTGGAACAAGATGAGGTCAAAGTATTGCTAAAGAAAGAAAGAAAGAAATCTCAACATTTCTTCAGCTGCTTCCCAGTAAAAGTTTTCCAGGGAAGAAGCTGTGAATGCAGGAAGCAAGAAGTGTTGAGTTATAGTCACTAGCAGCAACTGTGATAAAGTAAATTAGGCTAACGCTGCTCTAAATCTACCTTTGGTTCCTGGAACAAATCATAAACTACATCTCTGCTTCTGAAACCCTACATTTGATGGGTCTACTACATCATGTTTCCTTTTGCTCAGGGTAAACCAAAAGAAAAAAAAAGTGTTATTTTCATCATATCACCATGTCTGTCACTTCAGAAGAACACAAGGCTGAAAAAAACAAAACAAAAAAAAAAAAAAAACNAAAAAAAAAAAAAAAACCAAAACAAAACTTATTAACTCTTCTGGCACACACCATGTCACTCCATGCCATGGCTAATCGGGCTTTGATGTGTAATATCCTGAGGCCAAAGCAACTCACACCAAGTTTGGTAGCAGAAAAAGTCAAAGACCTTGAAGGACAAAATTCCACACAATTTCTCAACATGCAAAATTTCTGACATTATTAATTTGGGTTTCAAGTAAATTGGAGAATAAGGAAAAAAGAGGAAGATATACTAAGCACAAAACCAAAAATAAATAAATTAATGAGGTTGATTTCATATGTATGTGATTTTGTACATTAAAAAAACGACATGGCATGCAAGTCTTTCAGTTCAGGTTATGAGGAACCACTAATATCTCAATATTAATGAAAACACTCCGCAAGTCAACATAATTGTAGCAGAAGATCCTCTTCATGCATCTTTCCCCCCTAATTCTACTAAATAAAAGTCTCTGATGCATGAACAGTAGGTTGGAGGAACAGGAAGTTTCCACCTAAAAATGGTTGAGTGTCTGGCTAGTTAAAAACTTTTCTATAGCAATATGTGAGGCTTGTAATTCAGCAAAAGGAACAGAAACGACTACAGCTACCATCAGAGTGGCAAAAAGGACCAAATATATAAATCGGAAACAGTCTGAAAAGTGATGAGTAGTGAGATCCCACTGACCGGTACGACGATGAAAGCCTCTATGTCCAGGCTTTTATCCTGGTGTTGACCACAGCAGCAGAGCATGAAGCTCCTCCAAACCTTCAGCAGCCCAACCTGCCTGCTATGCAGCCCCACCCTCATCTCCTGCATCACTATCATGGGTTTTCTCAACAGGTCTGACCTGAAAATCAGGCTTAGTACACAGAGAGACTGTCTGGCTCTGTCCTCTCTCTACATCCTCTAACTGCTTTAAAGAGCCCACTGCAGCCTCACCTGCCTCTGCCACACCATGTGACCCTTTTTTGTCAGAGCTCAGGTCCATGATGGACCAGAATAAGTGCCAGCATCAATCAGGCACTTTACACAGAATAGTGATTTTAGTTCATTTGCACTAAAACAGTTGGGCGTAAGGTCAGTGCTCTGAGTTTTTGCTCGTAGCCTTATAATATGTTTCTAATGTTCCACTGTTCACATCCAGATATATGCTGTTATCCTTTCAGTCTCATTTAGCAAACATTCCACAGATTAGATCCTCATTATATGGGTTGAAACCACACTGCCTCTAAAACCAAACACTCCAATAAACTCACACAGCAACCACAAGCAAATCCTAATGGTGTATTAAGACTGAAAACATTTTCTTTGGAAAAGAATTCCCCAAAATACAGAATCTTTCCACTTTCCCAGCTTAGATGAAAACAGTGACCAGAAATAGTCAAAGTAGGCCGCTGACGGACAGAAAACGGCACTAAAAAAAAGTTACTAAATGTGACTTCAGCCATATTTGGTAAAAAGCAAAGCACAGGGGTAAACTGAAGTTAGATCTCAATTTGGGATATCCAAGGATGGTATACATTTACGATATGTTGTGCAATGACCTTTAAAGGACCATACCAGCCATTTTTCATGTTTGAACTGAATATATTCATTTTTCATATACGTGACGTTACTGACTACTGGAACAGTGAATTTAATTTTTTTTTTCCTACCTTCCAGACTGCCATTGGTTTCAGTTCATTCTGGCACACTATTAAAATCAATTTGTTGATACTTGAAATGTTCTTGAGATAGGTAATCCATCATCGCAAACAAGATGTGTATTCAGTGTTTTTTTTTTTTTTTAAGTTATGTAATTTTAGCATTAAGCGCAATAAAAAGCGCAGAGTGTTCTGAAAATGCTGCTTCTTGTCAGTTCTTCACTACAGCATTTGAATGCACCACTAGGAAGCATTTTCAGATCGCTGAATATATTAGGCTCAAACATGCAAAATGATCAGTATGGTCCTTTAATGGCAGAAACACATTGGCTACTGATCATAAATCTTCCTCCACTAGCAAACAGGGTACCCACAGAAGACTTAATTGGATTATTCGGAGTCATTATGAATTATTTGCAGCAATATGTTAGACTCCAAAAATTACTGATTAATGATTACTGCATGTTTAGCTGAAGTCTGTATATATGCAGACAAAAGACAACATTGTAATACATATGTACATTGATGAGTGAAGGTTCATTCATCCAAGAAATTTTAAGTTATTGATCTATTCAACTCTGTTTCATAGCCAGACATGCTCTGCACGCAATAAGTGCATGTAACAGCTTATGTCACTCCTCTGATGTAATGCCACAAATTAAAGGGTTAACTGTCTGCCCATTTATTACAGTTATTGGATTTAAAAGACAGTAGAGGTTTAAATTTGTATAGACAGCTCATTAATATAAACCATGAAGGTGAATATGAAATATAATTCCTCTAACAAAGCAGAAAATGATCTGGTAACCTGCTCCTAATGCTTAAAATTTAGGAACGACAGCTCTGGATATGGAATAATCACAATAATAAAACAACAGACATTATTATATAAATGCAAGAAAAAGAAGCTTTTAAAGCACACAACTGACTGATATGAAACTCAAATCTATAGGATCCAAATCAACTGCACAGCAATTGTCCAAATAGATTTATATCACATATAATAACAAACTTACACGGGATCATCTCATTTTAGCTCACCTCTGCAGCTAGAAGGTGAGCAGGGGATGCGAGGCAGAGTTTAAAAGAGAGAGAGAGATAGAGCAAGAGAGACAGCAAAAGGAGGAAAAAGGAGAAGAGGGAAAAAGAAACTAAAATTGGAAGATGAGAGTTTGTAGAGGATGAGCATGAGAGCTGAAGTACTCACAGGCTGGAGTTTCTGCTTGAAGCTCATGCTGAGGAGCGCCACATGGTAAACAGCAGGAGAAGAAGGCAAACTCTGTTCCTCCGTCCATATGTCTGGATCTCCCTCTCACCGTCCCGCTGATTCCCCAGCTCTTCCTCCCTGCCTAACCCGCCTGTAGTCCAGCCCTCACTGTGGGATCCTCTTTCAAACTCTGCTACTGGGCATCAACCGCCAAACGGCAAAGCAGGTCTTTCTGTGCCAAAACAGTTTGACTTCCTCTTACACTTCCTCTTTTTCCAGGAAGAGACATACAGGTTTAAATAATGTTTTGGGTTTTTTTTAAGACTCATTATTCCTGCATGTTGACTGGATGTGGCTTGATTTATGGTCAAATATTAGATAATAATAATAATGCAATTATTAACCTCTGGTAAAGGGGCTGTTTTCACTTCCATCTCTTGGTTGGTTTGTTTATTTGTACTGGTATTCAAAAAGTTCTGTTTTGACATGGTGGTTAGCTCTGTTGCTACAGCAAGAAGGTTGTGGGTTCAAATCCAACTTGGGCTTTTCTGTGTGGAGTTTGCATGTCATCTGCTTGAATTTATTCCCACAGTCCAGAGACATGCAGGATAGGTTATGATATGTATAAAGGCATTTGCCAAATGAAAACATGTAAATATCAAAAATAGTGGTCAAATCACAAAAGGTCAAAAGTAAAAAAAAAAAAAAANAAAAAAAAAAAAAAAATAATACAAATACAAAAATCTCATGAAGTTCAAATTGAAAACAGCCTGTTTTACAAAATGGCTTTGCAGTCAAGTCAGGTTTACTTGTATAGCCCAGCATCACATACAACGTCTCAAAGGGCTTTACAGGCCCACACATTAGCGGGTCCCGACCCAGCTCGACCCTGGCTCCCTAAAGATCCTTCTCTAAGAACACAAGGAAAAACTCCCTAAAAGCCTTATTGTATAAGGAAAATGAAATGGAAGAAACCTCAGGAGAAGCTATTCAAAGAGATTCCCTTTCCTCAAACGACCGGGTGTGCAATAGGAGCCACAGGTGTAGAAACAGGTAAATTACAAAGATCAAAAACAAGGAACTACTACAGTGTAATATGAACAGCAAATAATCAATGATCCAGTGTCAGTTTAGTCAATATGAAATCAAATATGAATCCATAGAGTGAAGGGGTGGGGGGAGCGGGGGCTGCATCATGGTGTGGATGGTGGAGGGTGGGAGGGGAGCCAGGTATCAGCAGTTGGATGGATTCTAGTCATAGCCACGTATCCAAAAAGAGAAGTGAATTAGCAAGATGCATATGGGGAACAGCAATTAGCAAAAGTCATGTGAGAATGGAAAAAGCCTGACAGATAAATGCTGAGCCCCACCCACCTGCTACGCTCACACTGCTGACCTAGCATAGACACAGGCTGGCTTTTCACTATCCCATACCAGAGACCATGCCTACCTGATGTTGGATGGAGGGTTATGCTCATTCAAAATATGACAAGAACAGGTAGGTTTTGAGTCGGGAGTTGAACATTTCAATCGAGTCAGCCTCTTTTAGCGCTGCAGGGAGTTTATTCCAAAGAAGAGGAGCATGGTAGGAGAAGGCTCTGTTTCCTAAGGATTTGTCTGGGTCCTTGGGATAACGAGCAGGTCTGCCTCCTGGGATCTCAAAGCTTTAAGTATAATAGGGCCAGGTCGTGCAGTATTTTATAAGTAAGGAGGAGAACCTTAAAGTAGGCCCTGGCATTAATAGGAAGACAATGTAGGGAGGCTAAGACAGATATGTTTGAATTTATGGGTTCTAGTTAAGATCCGGGCTGCAGTGTTTTGAACAAGCTGCAGTTTTTTCAGAGCAGTAGAGTTTAAGCCAGAGAAAAGTACATTGCAGTAATCGAGTCTAGAGGTTACAAAAGCGTGAACTAAAGTCTCTGCATCGGGCATGCTAAGGAACGGTCTAATCCTGGATATACTGCAGAGGTGAAAATAGGTAATCCTGGTAACATTATTGATGTGATCACTGAAGGACAGATCTGCATCAAATGTTACTCCAAGGGTTCTAACAGAAGATCTCTGACCATGGTCAGTGCATTCAACGCCAGGGGGCGCCACAGAAGCACAGTTCTGCCTTCCCAAATACACACACTCACATGCAGCCATCAGTCTTTTACAGTCTAGTCAACCACATTGGCTGTTATGCAGACAGATCAATATGAATCAAGATTAATGATAACCTTCATTTCCTTTTTTTTTTTTGCAAGATGCCAAACAAAATCCAATTATAACCACACAAACGTTTATGAGATTATAACCAAAGTGAGAAAATGAACGTGGTGGGGAAACTGACAGCTGCTCAGCTTGTTCCAGCAGCAACAACGATTAGTTTGACCTGACCCCTGACCGGTTTAACTCGTCTGTGACCCCCACACTGACACCACCATGAGTCAATTCAAGCAGGAGGAAACAAGTAATAAACAGACAAGAACAGAAACTGGAAACAGTATGAAGCTGGTTTGGGAGCTTTGGTAGAATTTTCGGGGTAAATTGGTGGTTTGACAGAGGGAGACAGCCTCCCCTGCCCTCCACATCCATTAACCTCACACGCCAAGGTCAATGGCGAGGTCGAGCCAGAGTGCTGCTCGATAGCCTCCCCCACCACCTCCCTTTCCAGCTCTACTTTGACTTTTGCTTTCATAACATCTCATCAGAACCCCATCCACTCCCACACACAGCCTGTGATTCCACCCCCCCCCCCCCCNCCCCCCAACACACACACATTCCACATACATACTCACACACCCCTCTCTCAGCTGCAACGTTCTCTACTCTGCCATAAATGTAACTTGTCAAGTCATTTTGTTTATAATTCAGTTCTAAAATTTATTTTAACAGCAAGTGATGTAATCTGTTAGTGTGCAGTGAGATTATTTCAATCCATTTCTGGTAATAAAAAAAAAAAAAAATCNAAAAAAAAAAAAAAATCAGCTCTATCTAATCGATTCATTTTTGTATAACTGAGACATAGCGGCTTTATTTTCTTAAGACAATCGATGTGTAGCAGAGCAATGAGGTTTGGTTGATCTCCACTGCCGTAGTTTATTTATTTATTATTCATGTTCCTTTTCTTTCCCTTGCTTTTTTTTGTTACTATTACACTTTGGGGCATGGCCAGGGAAGCTGTGTGGTTGGGGGTGCCCCTGCTGTTTGGGGTGTGCACCCTGTTAATTTTCCTCTTTCCTGGCTATGACCAACGTGGTAAGTTGAGTTTCTTTTTGTGGCAAGTTAATTTGGTTAAATCATTATTTATTATGTCTTGATGTTTGATTTTCTTTGTTTTTTTATGTTAACTCAGTTTATGGCATTTTCTGTTATTATATTATGTTGTATTCTAAATGTTTTACAATTTATTTTACTAGTATGATTTCATTTATGTCTGGTGTTACTTCTCTTTTAGTGGTTTATGTGTGCTGGAGCTGAGGCCTGTGTTTTTTTATTTTTTTATCTTCATCTGACCAGGTATTTATCTATTCATTGTACTTTTGTTTCCTTCATGTAAAATATTTTCATTGTTTAATGGTTAATTTTCCTCTTTCCTGGCTATGACCAACGTGTGGTTTATGTGTGCTGGAGCTGAGGCCTGTGTTTTTTTATTTTTTTATCTTCATCTGACCAGACCAGATCAGAATAAAGTTGGAGGAAAAAAAACTCAGCAACGTGAATCTTTCAAACACAACGCAGTGACACCGCTACAGATGCACTGATTATTTATATCTGCTTCTCATACAAATTAACTTTTACAGTAGAAATGAGTGCCAGTGTCTTGAAACAAAACAGAATAAGGCACAACAATACACTAGAATTTAAAAAAAAAAAAAAAAAAAAAAAAGACTTGTGGTTGTAGAAAATTCCTCATATTTTCAGGACTGAATTACAGGCAAAAACTACTTGATGAAATGGAGATTTTTTTTGTAGCATGTATCCTTTTGGTGGCATTATAACATACCACAGGATATAATACAGCAAGAGAACGAAATAAAAACACTGCAGTGATTCGCTGTATAAAGCTTATAACCCTGTATTACAAAGCCAGAGTCTCATAAATCTTTTCCTGGTGTCCGGTGAGTCAGGAGATTTAGTTACTGCAGTTGAAGTGAGCAGACAGTTTGACAGATGAACTCAAAAAAAATGCAGCATGGAAACACCAACCAGCACTGAGCACCAGCGACATGCAGCAAATCAATAATACATATGTGGAAAAAAAAAAAACAGCAAGAAGTNCACCAGCGACATGCAGCAAATCAATAATACATATGTGGAAAAAAAAAAAACAGCAAGAAGTCACTGTGAATATAAAACACACAAACATACTGAAAACTGGATTTGAAGATTAAATTTGGATCAAAGAAAACAGTGATAAAAACTTTTAACAATGCGTAGTCCACCAACATGCTAGAACAAAAAGATAGCTGTAATAATGTTTGTTATATCTAACACACCTGACCAGAAAAATCCCACTGAGCCGCAGACAAACAGCGAGAACGCAAAGAAACTCTCCCTGATAATCTAAACTTGTGTGTGACGTCAGCAGAGATAACGAGTGAAGTTGTTCTGCCGGGGCTGTGGAGAAGCGAGCTGCTTTTCAGGAGGCCTGTCACTTTTTCCAGCTTCTGCATTGTGCACTGAGTCAGAGCTGCCGTCAGTACTCAGAACATTACTGCAGCAGTATACTCAGTCACCAAACACACACACACAATGTAACTTTAACACCTGCTTAGAATCAGGGCTGGTTGTTGAACCTCAAAACATTTTAGGGCAAACTAACCAAAGTCTGAACCAAATTCCTGGTCATTTTTTTTTTTTTTTGNTTTTTTTTTTTTTTTGATTAAATATTTTCTAAATTAAATTGTAACTTTGCACTTCTGGATTGCAAATAATGTAATATCACTTAAATTCATCATGAACACTATCTAATTGACAGTTTGAGCACTTGTGGGAAATGCTTGCAGAGCATCTGGACCAGGTTCTATTTATTCACAAGTTTACTATTTACTACTGTGGACAAGATGAATTATTGTAGAATTTCTGCATTTCATAATTGCTGACTTGATGGCGTATAATAAGGTGAAAAACTCATGACCCATTAAAGGGGGATTCCACCAGTTTTACACATGAAATTCAGTTTACTGGTCACAGGGAGCACTATTCTGCAAGGATTTTCTGAGATTAGAGGTGCAAAGACAGGGAAACTGACCTCTATGACATCTTCTAAAGTAGAGGATTTGGGAGTCTGGCAGATTATTTTCGTGAATTCACCAACTTCTAGAAGTGGCTTTCACACCAACATGAAGTAACACTTGCGATATCATAAAGGTCAGTTTCCCTGACTTTGAACAGCACACATTACAGCCACGGAAGCCTTTCTACAGTAAAGTTTGCATGCTGAATAGTGCTCCCCATGACAAAGAAATGGAATTTGATTAGTAAAAGTGGTGTAACCCTTTTTAAAAAGGGATTTTTCCCAACCTGGCATTTTTTGTAGGAAAACATGTAGAAATGTTTTTGATATCTGTGCTCAAATTCAGGTATTGCTTTGTTACCATCACCCAGCCCTATTTATACTTTATGTAAATGTGTTATCAGAAGCCATGCAAGACAAAAGCAAACGAGCAAAGAATGTCTGACCTCTGACAGATAAACTGGGTCAGTATGATGCCCCCAAAGTGCCAGAATGCAGCTCTGTCCTGAACCAAGCATGCCTCGCAAGCTTTTGGCTGTGAAGGTATGTGAGAGTGTGTGTCTGTGACAAAATGTGAACATAGTGGCATGATGACAGGGGGCTGAGGAGTATTTTCGGCTGCCAAAGATGTCACACCTCAGGTGAGATTGTTCTTTCACACTCTCACCCTGTGACTGCAGATGTCATAACATGACGAGCCAGAATCAAACGCATTAAAAGACACCATGTTTGTCTGAAGTGTGGCAATGACTTTATGTGCAGGAAATCAACAGCAATAACAGCCTAAACACAGGACAAAAGCGAGGTAATATGTCATTTCCCAGTAATGAGTACTGTGATAAATTTCAAAATGATGCTGGTGCAATTGATGCAGTGTAATGTAAAAATCAGGAAGTATATCAGTACAATAGAATTATTACCAATAAAAATTATTTGCAACCACTTATTAGGAAGATCAGATCCATGCCTGTAGTAGTTTTTCAACATCCTGTGACCAAGGAAAAGAACTAGAATTATACCCAAAGAGAGAAAATAGGATTTATCATCCTGATGATTAAGGACTACCTGTAGTTCACTTTGTCATATTTCATCACTTACCTGTGTGACATGAGTGACTTTCTCTGTTACGTTCTGGGTTCGATCTTTGATCTTGCTTGGAGCGATGATCTCGATCTCAGTGGGGGAAGGAGGTCTCATCCTGTCTGAGCCGAAGGTGAGTGTGACTTGAGGGATCCGGCTGACGGCCCGATGTCTCATCAGGTCTGAGTCTGACGTGGAGTTCAGAGCGCTGGGCTTCAGACCTGCAGCATAGACAGATGCAAATTACATTTGGGCAATCAAAGCCCCAAAGCAAATCGAGAAAAAGAACATTATGTTGGGATGTGATGAAGATTGCGAAAAGGACAATAAGGCAATAAAAACAGCTGAGAATGATCTATTGGGATGTATCCATCAGGATACAAAGGCAAATAAAAGGTAATGTTGAATATATGCTGACGGGTCAACAGGGTGAGGTTGACGTGGATCATTAACCCTGTAAAGTCTGATCCATGAAATAATTATCAGAAAATTCTACTTTTTTGTTATTTATTTCTTTATTAATTAACAAACTCCAAAAAAAAAAAAAAAAANAAAAAAAAAAAAACAAAAAAAACAAAAACAAAAAACAAAAAAAACCCAAAAACCCATAACTGAAAATTTTTTTGCATATATGATTTTGTTTTTTTTTTTGTATCACATTTGATACATCAGGCATTTATTCAAACAGGAACTTTTTTTTTTTGACACGATATAATATGCATTTTGGTCAATAACTGATCATGTTGATGAGGTAGAGGTCTTGGAAAATCATGTATCAAATGTGACACAAGTAGTGTTAAAGGGTTAATTATTTGCAATAACTATAGTAACTCCTGTGCTCACAGCTTCACACTCAAAACACTCACTGCTGTTGGATCGGGGGTCCCCAGATCGACTGTTCCATTCAGCCCTCATGCCATTGATGTCATCCAGTGATGAGGCCCGGCGGAGGCTGTGGACACTGTCCTGGGAGCAGCTCCGAGGTAATGACCCACGGGGGAACGCCATGCATGGGTCCAGTCGGTCCGTCAGCAGCGAGCGGCGCTTGGTGGAGGACTGAGCTGCAGGTGAAGGAGGATCCTGATCCTGCTCGATCAGAGCCTCTGTCTCAGACTGCATGCAGCTCTCCTTAGACGGGATCCGAAATTCTTTAAGAGGGACGTCCTCACTGTTTGGCTAATAGGGAAAGAGAAGTAAAAAAAAAAAAAATGTATTAAGTGCAAAAAATCTTAAAATATTAAAGTAGATCTGCACAGAGAAGAATTTGGCACTAATAAATATACATGTGGTGTAAGGTATGGATACTGGCAGAAAGATGTTTCTGTGCACAAGAAGTGAATAATCAAAACATGAAGTTCTTGAGCATGTGAGACTTTTTCTTCCCATTAGTATGTTTACATACATACAAACATACAACAACCACATTTCTTTCTGTTAGTCTGTCGATATGTGAAACTGTACAGTGGAACTTGGAATTTCATGTCAAACTTTGAGTACAGGCCCTTTTTGATCATGCTTCTTATTCTGTATGTTTAAAGAGCAGTTGTCATATGTGGGTTATCTAATCTAGACATGATCATTGGTTCAGATCTCACAATTTGTAGCTTTGCAGAAGAAATGAGCAAATCCTGCTTATCCATCTTTCTGCAGTGAGCTGCAAGTACACAAAACTATGATCATGTTTGCATGTGTGTGTATGTTGTGTACAGTTATATTCACACCATCTCACCTGCAAGTAGTCCACCACCACTCCTTCAAACTGGTCTTTAGAAAGTGAAGGTCGCCTTATGGATCGCAGCGCTGGCAGCCTTACCTTCAGCCTGCGATTCTGACCTGAGAGGGAAAAACATTCAGCCATTATGAAAACTCCATCTGACTCTGTGAGTAATCTTCATATAAAACTATTTTCTATTGGCTAAATACATTTAGGAGAAACTTAATGCCACCTGGGTTATATTTTTCTTTAATGTACAAGAAAAGCACAGCTATCAACTTACAGTATCTCAGACAACTTTCTGTAACAATTTATATCATAAACATATTGAATGATAAATATTAATGGCTTCACAGTATATCCATCCCTGGGTGACTCTCTGCCTGAGGCCTGTTTTCTTGAGGGAAGGATCAATGAGCTCCTGGTAGTCAAGGATGAACATGATGACGAGCCCTTCTTCATTTTTCACCGGGACAATGTCAACTAGGCAAGGTCTGCAGGTCCCTTTAAAAGAGAGACAACATATATGAATTCACAACAAGAGAGGGGGCACCCAGATTTGAACCGGGGACCTCTTGATCTGCAGTCAAATGCTCTACCGCTGAGCTATACCCCCACAGGGAGACAAATGTCAAACACTGGCGACTTAAAAAAAAAAAAAAAAAANAAAAAAAAAAAAAAAAAAAGGCTACACTTCCATCAGCTCTAACTCAGACTGCAATCAGCGTGGTCTAAAAATAGAAATAGGGGATAGGGCAGATCTGTCACACACACACACACACATCTATACAAGGACACATATGCATTTAGTGTGTACCTGCATTCATTCCATTCAAACATCAAACACAAGACAGATATTAACATGAATCAAATTTGTGTGTGTGTGTGGATGGGTCGGGGAGGGGGGAGGAGGTAAGAAAGTACTAGCATGCTGAAACAGTTGACCTGGGCTGAATCACATTTTATCCACTTGTTCACAGTGTTTCTGAGCTCAGGAAGCAGCAGGAGACAAAACAAATAGATGCTTAGTGAATGCGAGCTGGAACGCTGATCACATTTCCATGACAACAGCGCTCCAGTCTGCACGCCTCATGCCCAAATGGCCAAAGTAACAAAATTCGTGTGTGTGTGTGTGTCTAAGTGTGTGTTGATGGTGTCTGATTGTAATCTGCCTAGCCTGGGTATATTTGCTTGCCTCCATCACATGTTTCCGCCTCGGTGCTTTTTGTGTCGGTGACAGAAAATGTCACACGCTGTCCTGAAGAAGACAAATGAAATAACTGGACCACAAATGTCCAACAGAAAACACGCAGAAACATACAACTTTGTGTTACATGGATCAAAAGTTAGAAGTTCTCACAATGTTAACCTTCAGTACCGTTTCTTTCCTTCTTAAAGGACCGTACTGGCTGTTTTGCATGTTTGAGCATAATATATTCAATTTTCATACACGTAATGTTACTGACAATCATTTCCCAAAGCATACTACTGAAATGGTGAATTAAAAATGTTTTTCCTACCTTCCAGACCGCCATTGGTTTCAGTTCATTCTGGTTCACTATTAAAATCAACTTGTTGATAGTTGAAACATTCTTGGGATAGGTAATCCATCATCGCGAACAAGACATGTATTCAGTTTTTTTTCGAAGTTATGTAATTTTAGCATTTAAGCGCAATAAAAAGTGTGGAGTGAACTTATGTCTCCACTGGGGAATATAGTCCCAAAAGAAGACCTGTGTTTATCGAAAAATTTAAATGACCGTGACTTCATAAGGCTGCGTAACATTAACAGGCAAAATATGGATTTTTAAGGTGGGTGTATCGCTTGAATATTTGATTTTGAAAGATTAAGAAAATTTGCAAAATATCAGGAAAGCTGAAATACGGTTTTNCTTGAATATTTGATTTTGAAAGATTAAGAAAATTTGCAAAATATCAGGAAAGCTGAAATACGGTTTTATTCTTTGGGAAATGGTTGTCAGCAACGTAACGTATGAAAATTGAATATATTAGGCTCAAATACGCTAAATGGACAGTATGGTCCTTTAAGGTCGCAGAATATTTTGTACAAAACAGAGCTTTCATGGGGGGAAAAAAAAAAACATCTTGCAAAGCTCAACACATCGCGATTCATGCTTTTTCAGTGTTCTTGGTGCAGGGCCACGAAGATGAACTTTGTCTTTTCTACTTCTGCTACCTCTGTCTATAATTTGTCCAAATATCACAGGGCTGGTACTGCTGGGTTGTGAATGTCACAGTTGCTCAGATAAAAGTGAAAATTCTTTATCTTCCTTCCTACTCTAGTTTAAAGAGCGAAGTACCATCTCCTCCATCCTTTTTGCCTTCATGTCATTGCTGAATAAACTATAGCCATTACCCTTCTCTCCAGCGATTGTAAGCCTATAAATTGTCACCTCTGCAGGCAACTCATGTGTGATCCATACCAACTACGAGGAGCAGCAACTCCAGGTCTATTGCCTGCTCAAGGGCAACAGCAGGAGCATTAACTGACAATCACTTTTTGATGGTTAGGAGGAGAAAAAGGCTCCTGGAGGATACCCAGGCAAACATGACAAAAACAGTGAAGCCCAAGAACATGCTACATGATTTA
Source organism: Lucifuga dentata (assembly GCA_014773175.1). Classification (NCBI taxonomy): domain Eukaryota; kingdom Metazoa; phylum Chordata; class Actinopteri; order Ophidiiformes; family Bythitidae; genus Lucifuga; species Lucifuga dentata. The sequence continues at coordinate 15,719 of VXCM01005075.1, forward strand.
AAGCTTGATTTATTATAACCATAGTTTCAGCATTACTGATTCTTAACATTGTGGACACTGTGGCACTGGTCTGCAAAAAACAGGGCATGGAAATGGATTGTCACCATGTTATCTGGTATTTTGCAGGAATAGAAGATTCAGATGCCTCCTGATCAAGCATCAAACCAGTTGAATTCATCATTATAGTATCAAACATGTAATACTGCATTTTGGACAGATTAACAACAGAAATTTGAAAGGACATGACAGTAATTTGTGAAGATCGTGAAATATTTGATACTGAATAAGTAAGTTTAGATTTTAAAAACTTTCACTGTGATTCTGGAAGAAGTAGTTTGCACATTTTTGGGTGGTTGTCTTGTTAGTCAATTAACTTGTAGTCAGTTCTAAAAACATTTTTAATTAACTGTTCCAGTAGCATGCTTTTGGAAATGATTGTCAGTAACGTTACATGTATGAAAATTGAATATATTAGGCTCAAACATGCAAAATGGCCCGTATGGTCCTTTAAGGATGGAAGGTTCCTTCCCAGGGATCTGAGGTTACAAACAGGGTTGTGGGGTTTTCAGTTCTCTGCCAAACCACTCCTTCCCTTCTGTTTCGCTCCTACTTTTGTTCCACCTTCACTTCCTTTCCTCCTGTGTCTTACCTTCCTTAGCGTAGTAGAGGATCTCCACTTTGTGTTCCTCAGAGCCCAGCAGGGCCTGTGCTAGCTGGGCCAGGGCGCTCTTCATGGTGCCAGGGCCTACCAGGAACTGGCAAGTGCAGGGCTGCTGCATGATCTCTGCCCTCGTGAAACCAAACATCTGACAGAAGCCTTCGTTGCAGTAGATGATGCCGCAGTTCTTCATCTGGGCATTGGCGATCAGAAACTTGCGATCTGATGGGAAAAAAGCAGGTAACGATGTTTCTAGTCATTAAAAGACAATTATTAAAAGACAATAAATTGAAGCGTAAAGCAGTTGAATGTAGTATGGGTGAGGAGTGAGGCTATCATGTAAGTTGTAAAGTAAAAAAGAAAATTCTTCTGTGTCCAGGTGCAGGTTTTGACTCGTCAAAAACAGGTGTAACTAATAACATTAATTAACTTGCTAGGTGATTCTGGTGTGCCAGTGACCTGGTAGTTTGGATGCTGGCTTATACTCCATGATGGTTAACGCTAATAAAATTGGTTGAAAAGTGATTATTTCAATAGCATTTCTTTGACTATATTTCACTTTACATCAAGGATCCGATGCATGCTAAATGCCTGTCACCTAGACAAAAAAAAAAACAAAAAAAAAAAAAAAANAAAAAAAAAAAAAAACAATCACTTTCCACTCACATTTCAGCCAAATTTAGCCTGATTTTAAGTGAGCTACATCTTGTTAAAATGTGGGTAGGGGCACCTACATGGAACTGATCCGTCATTAAGGTTATTAGGTACACCTGTGCTTTTCCTGCTTTTACATATCAAGTTTTACTAATCCAATACTGTGGGCATCCATGTTTTTCCAAGCAAACATGGAACTTCCTGAGTTCCGAGTACAATGGGTCACGGCGTAACACCTGCATCTGTTATAAACTCATGCTAGCTTAAAAGAAGCAACACCATGAGCATCGCAAAAGACACATAGCTGTCTCAGCTCGTAAGGCACGTAAAAATAGTTAAGTGTTTTAAATTGGCTTCTTGCTTAAGTTTCGAATGAGAAAGACTATTTATGTATTGCTAGTTGAATGTAACTGTACAATCTGATGGTACATTTATTGTACGTATCCAATAATCAGAATAGTTTAATAAGATAGTATAAGAGTTTGGCCTACGTGAATTAAGGAATGTGTTTGAATTTTTGTCTAATTAAAAATGGCTTACATCTTCATTTTATATTGCTTTTGCAATTGTTACGAGAACTGTGTGACATTTAAGATTCTTAGACATGACCTTTCCAGTGCATCCTCATTTAGTAAAGCAGTAATTCCATTAGGACCTGTGAGCTTACAGATAAGTATGTCTCTTAATACAAAGATTTAACTCTCACTGACACCTCTAAAACATCCAGCAGTCATCATGGTGGCCAAAGATCAGCTCAAGACGGAGCTGTTATTTCACAGGGGAATGAGGAATGACATATTTCAATCAACTGATCAATTTTGCAATTACATCGATTAAGATTTCACCAAAAAAAAAAAAAAAAANAAAAAAAAAAAAAAAAAATCTAAAATACAAGGGGTTTTCCATTTAATAATGATGCTGTCCTTCAATTTAATGAACGCTCACAGCAGAGTTGATGCTTTCACAGCTAAGCCTTTATGTTCCCCGTCCCTCCTCTCAACAATCAGCTGAAGTGGAAGTAATGAAGTCCACCTTTCCATGGTGCTAATGGTATTGTGTCAGGATTTTCCCCAAGAGACCGAGGAGAACAGCTGGGCACTTCAGCATGATGGCCTCTGAAGCATCAGAAATACTCTTGGATAGCTTGGAGGTGTTCACGGGCTGAGAATCTACCTGACATTTTTGTTAAGCAAATTGGAGTTACCTACATATTTATGATTTTTTTGGGTATTCTTGATGAAACTGTTTCGGCTCAAGGTCTTCATCACAACAGGCAAATCATACACAAATACAATGGACACAACAACCAACACAGAGATCATCTATGGTTATAAATGAACCTTGCCAGTGGGTGAAGTTGTACCAGAACCTTTGCTTAAGTTTCCTTTTTGACACACGCGCACAACAACATTAACACCTGCCATCATTTCCTGTCCTGGCTGTTTAAAGAGAGGGGATGACTACCGTGGTTTCTTCCATTTTTTCCCCTGATGCTAAGGCTTTTTCCTCGTCTTCCTTGAGAGCTTGGGCTGGGTTGAGAACCCAACGATGCCTTCAAAGCCCTTTGAGTCATTGCATGTGATATTGGGTTAAACAAATAAACTTGACATGCCAAATATAAATTGGCAAAAGGCTGAATTGTCAGAAATCATTTTAAATTCAATTATTTGCAGAAAGGCATACAATGATATATCACAATATCACATTTTTGCACAACAAAGCATGATGTTTTGTTTCAAACATTAATTTGTTGTGTCTGATTTTGCTTTTTTTCCCCCCTCAAATAAAATGGCAGCAAAGAAAAAAATTTACAGGAGCAACCTAAAGTCAAACCTACAGAAAAGTCAAGGTAAAGGGGAAGTACAACTCGAATTAAAGTATTATTTTTACCTCTCATTTATCATTATGAATTAACCATCAAACTTTAGTTTTAGCATCAGATGAATGTATAAATAGATTTTAGCCCAGTTAGAGACTTTTTTTCATTGCACATCTACTTTGTGTCCTTTGTTACACAGACAAAGTCATATTAGTGATTCTAATTTCATATACTATAGTTCCTGTTATTGATGGCTATATGACACTGACAAAAGTTGAAATTGTTGACCGTCAAAGTGAATGAGGACAGTCCATTTGAAGAGTTCAGTGAAGTGAAAAAAATTTACATATATAACTTCTATCTGATCTGGGTTACATTTCTTTCTAAACAAACAAGTGGAGCAGAATGAATTTTTCCCTCTCTTTCAACTAAATGGAAGAGGTCCTCTGGCGCAAATCGCATTCCATCCAAAGTCATTATCTGGGGCTCAGAGTGGAAACACAGATCGTCACACTGTTGCTAAGCAGCACCACTGTGACACGTGCCTCACCTGGCCATGCATGTGCACGTACATACACACTTATACAAAGTGACATTACAGAATAGAGGTTTCTCAAAAGAGACTCAAGCATTGTTGGCCCAGATTTAGTAAAAGTAAAACAGGCTGAGAGTTGTCAGTAATCACCTGCTGGTAAAAAATAGACCTGACAAAATCACTTACACCTCTTCATCCTGTGTCCGAGAGGACAGCAGGGTTATATTCAGTCATTTTCATGCAAATACAGTGTGAGGTACAAATGCATTAAGACAAGAGGACAGAGATACTATACCAAGGAGACTCCTGTGGACTAAAAAAGCAGGATTTGCCTTGAATCGATGTTCGATTTCTCATGTAAACCACAGTCTGTTTGGAGCTTTATGAAACTACAAATGAAGTTAACTCAGACAAGGCAGCATGTAGAAAATAAGAGCCTTTAAGCTGTGAGGAGATAAAACTGAATCCTGAATCAGAAGAAGGCAAACAGATGCGAGCTTAGTTTTATTGCAGGCCTCAGTGGTCACATGAGGATGAAGGTTTGTCCTCCCTAAATGTGTGAGCAGTGGTCTCTCTCTCTCTCTCTCTCTCTCTCTCTCTCTCTATCTCTCTCTCTCTGCAGTCAATGCAACATGTGAGCTAATGGAACATAATGTAACCCCTCATGTGAGCTGAGAACAAACAGAGATGAGAAGAGATTTAATATGTCAATGCAATGTAAAGCCTGACGCACTACAGCCAATGTGAAACTAAATTATTTCAACATAACTGATCAGCATGTAAAAGTAGGAAATGAACCTGCAACCATAAAAAACAAAACAAAACAAAAAAAACTATACATTGCAACTAACAATAACTAGACAAAACAGTCCTGAACAAAATTACACTTTTATGCCAAAGTAAAAAGACTTTACCCATAGTATCCCCTAATAAAATACACATCCATGCATTAACTTGTTTCATAGGCTACTTATGCAACATATAACTTTACTATAGAGTCACTATCCCTTCTGATGACAACCAAAACCAAAACCTGTCACAAACCCTCATATCATGAGCTGAGCACATTCTTACAACTCTTATAATCCAAAATATAGAGTTTATTATCCTGTAGTCCTGTTTTACACTGTATTATTTTCAGAGAAGGATTTATCCTCCTATTTGTTGCTGATATACACCTTTATTAGCCAAATTAAAAGCCTAAATTATACTCACAATTATTAATGAGGGTCGTGTGTGAGAATTTTATGAAAAGTATTGATTTTTTTGCACATTGGTGAATGTTTGCCTCATTGTGATCACACTCACCAATACGTCAAATGTTTCCAACTTAGTAATTCGATGCGTACTTACTTTGCTCGTCGAATTTCCTGATGATTGTGTCCAGGTAGGTGTTCTGGAGCGCAACATGACCGCGTCTCACAGGCATTTTGATGCTGAGAGAAAAGACTTCTCCGACACATGAACCTGCTTATAGTTTGAAAAACAAAAAACACTTCGCGAAATAGAGCGAATCTGTGCGGGGAAAGCCCTGCTCCCAGTGGAGGATGTGCGTAAAAACCCAGATTTTTGTTCCTTCAGGCTGCCGCTGATGGTGAGAGATGGAGAAGGATGGAGCTGGTTGCCAGGGCAATAACAGATGCAGGATGCTGCGCGTTGATAATGTGAATAAGTAGACTACCGCGGCTTAACCTGTAAAAAATACAAACGAATGGCGCAAAAAAAAAAAAAAAAAAAAAAAAAAAAAAAAAGCTGTTTCCTAAAAGTCGTGGTCCTCAGCTGTGAAGAAAAACTGTTCCGGAGGGATAAGTCGTCAGGAGAAGAAACCAAACACCGGATCCCTCTGAGTAGTTTGTTTTATAATCCCTCCATTGTCCCTGAAGTTTGGATAAAACACGATAAGGACGCAGAGAAGAAGCTCCGCTCCTCCTCCTCCTCCTCCTCCTCCTCTTCCTCCTCCTCCTCACTTTGACAACTGAACCTGTCAGCAGACTCAAGGCCGTCGGAGGAAACCAGGACTTGAGCGGATTATTTTTATAGTGCCTTCAAAGTAAAGCTCCACAGGCTCAGGGTTCATCTTGGAGCAGGAATTCTGAGTCTCACCTTACCAACAAGCCATCATCTCTAAAAAAAAAAAAAAAAAAAACAATAAAACCTCATGACTGCATACGTATTTTCAACAATAATGAATGAATGAAACCCATTTTATTTGTGAATAATTTTCCACTGTAACAGGATTAAAATATAAATCAAATTAGGGCCTAGCTGTGATATTTTTTTGTTTTTAGGTGCTTTATCTATTATATTCACATGTTTGTACCATGTTTGTAGCTACATATTGAGATAACACAGGCTTGACAATGACACCCATGCCTCAGGTGATTGACTATTTTTGATTCTTAACTGTAATTGTTCTTCATGTTTACCCTATGTGTTGCAGATGTGGTCCAAGACTAATTGCAACTATGTTTGACAATAAAGTTGTATTGTATTGTAACGTATTGCACATTTACATATAAATTATTTTCATTTTCTAACTTTGTAAAAAAAAACAAAAGTGCTTTAACACATGCCCCAGTCAGGAGCCTTTATTTTGAAATTCGTGTCCTGAAACCATGTCTAAGTCATTCTGGGGGACTTGACTCTGGTCTGACTCTGACAGAGTGCAGACCCTCATCAGTCTACCCTGCTTCACTCCACATCATAAGTCTTTGTGCTCAAAATAGCACCATCCTCCCTCTGTGGCTGTCATCACACTTCCAGATTATTATAGTAATCTGTGGTCACGATAAGTTTCAAAGTGACATTCATGCATGTATGTGTGTGTGTGTGTGTGTGTGTGTGTGTGTGTGTGCATGTGCGTGTTGTAGTGATATTGGTCTTTAAGGCCACATACATATGATCATGGGTAAAATGGCTCTGTAGCTGTTCATCTGATTTCAGGAAGATCTTCAAACATGATAAAGATGTCAGTCACATCCATCATCTATGAGACTTTCTTTTCGTCTGTGCATATTGTGCAAGTTTGACATCACCTGATAAAAGGATCAAAAACTGACTAATTTTTCTCCATTAACTTGTGAAGTTTTATGTCTTCAGGCAAATACAGAATTATTTACAATGACTTTATGAATTAACCCTTTAAACATCCTAATCCTGGTCTAATGTTGAAATTATGAGTATAGCAGACAGTAAATAAATGAAGAGCACCAGAACGGATATCATATTTTAAAGGTACAATCTGTGATCCACCACCAAAAACTGAAACATCGATTTTTAAGGTGATATCACTCCCAAATTGTTTGAGAGATTTTGGAATTCAGGGACAAACAGTAATGCTCTCTGCTGTTAAAGTTTTATTTGCAGTCGCAATGTTTGCAAATGAAACAACATAAGTTCACTTGTGCAGGCAAATTACTTCAAATTTACATGGTCAAAACCTACAAGAGAAGAAAAAAATCCCTGAAAATGCTTTGCATACAGACAGACAGACAGTATCACTGTATTTCAGCTCGTGTGAGGACATGATGCAGCCTGTCCTTTTTTTGCAGCAGCATCGTCACTTTGCTCTTTTATTTCCTGTGTTCATTCTCTGCTGCAACATGAGCAAAGGAGCAGATATACACAGCTACTCAGAAAAATACAGGAAATGCTACTAAAAGTGGGGTTAAATGCCACAGATCACATTGTGCCGTATGAAGGAGATATAAGGGAGATGGTGTGTGTATCTGAATGGGAGATGATCAATGGGCAGAAATGATCATTTAAAGAAATCAAAATCAGTGTGTTCAGCCCTTGCTGAAATAAAATCTTCTCTTATAATGCAGTATAGTCTTCTCCTTAAGGTTTAATTTGTGACAGCAGAGACTGTGCATCATCATACATACATCTTTTATGTATAAGATGCACATGTTGTGGAAAAGAGATTCCTGTCAGAAATGATGTATGATGCTCTTCACTGTACTCTTGGTGTTATGACATTTTTTTATTTATGATATTGTTTGCATTTACAATCACTTTCATTCACCCGATCTGATCCTCTTCCTCCTCAGATGGGAAACAATCAAATACAAGAATTACCTGAAATAATTAATTCATATAAAAATGAGGATTTACACAACCTTGAAATAAACAGCAGTTCTGCTTCATGAATCATCTGGTTCCTATCACCATTTAAGGCAAGACGAGTAACAATCCAACATCAATAAAATATTATAATAACATTAGAAATGAATACAACTTAGGCATAGCTGTAATGAATGTCTCTGTCCTTAATCATCACAAGATCAGAGTTAATGTCTGAAAATACAAACACACTCCCTTCATTCTAATGGCTTCCTCTTTCCCTTTCTCCCTCATTTTTATTCTCTCTCTCTCTCTCTCTCTCTCTCTCTCTCTCTCTCTCTCAAAAAAAAAAAAAAAAANAAAAAAAAAAAAAAAACAGTCAGAACTTATGGACATAAACATGAGGTGCTGGCGTGTGTGTATATGTGCATGTGTGTGTTTGTGTGTGTGTCATATCGACTGTAAATCTGAGATAAAATAAACACAGCAGTTTGTGTGTTTAAAGCAGCTGCTCTCTTTCTGTGGGACAAAGTGAACCACAGGATCTGCAGATGCACCAGAATTATGAATCATGATGATGGACTGGAAAAGTACCGTTAAAGCAGAAATGACTAGATGCACTGCAAGGCATTCACACTGCAGCACATGAATCCAAATGTGTGGACTTGAATCACATATTTGAGGATGCTTCAACAGCATTGATGTTTCAAAAGCACTGGCTCGTGACTTTGCCAAGCCCAAAGAGGAAGGGGAAGAGGAAGAGTCCTGGCTGGCACGAGCAGCATATTTAGAGACAAAGCAGACATTCAGGCCCGTGTTTAAACTCTCAGCCTACTTGAACATCAGGAGCATTTATTTTGATTTGCTGTAATGATTGGAACTTTATGGCAGGGTTGTTTTTTGTTTTTTTTTTTTGGAGTTGAGAGGGAGGGATGGGTTACTGTGAGAAGATTTTCTTTGTATGAAAAGATTTTTATTTCATGTGAAACAGATGAAAGAAAACATTTTAAAACATTAATTTGGCGAGATTCCAATTAAATTAGATGAAAAATGCATCACAACTTGTTTTGGGCTTAAATCCAAATGCTATGACTTGAGACCTGACCTGTTTAGACTTGAGAGACAGTAACTTGGTCCACACCTGCCTGCATCTAAAACATTTACAGTCTGCAAGCTGATGGCTGCAGGCTGAATGTTGAAAATGTTTGTCAGGAAAAAAAATACCATGAAGAAGAAACTTTTTTGAATAGTAATGAATAACTGGAGGAAAGAATTGTGTTAAAGGTGACGTTTCTCCTTAATCATAAAACAGGAAAAGTATGTATTCTCCAGAATTGCCCTGGTGGTTTTTTTTGAGAAGCACATTGATTTGTTTGTGTTGGCTTCGAAAAGCTGCCACGGAATAGTTTCATAGACCAATAAGCCTGAAGAAACACAGAAATCTGTCTGGCTCATTTCTATTTTCACTTTTTCACATTATATCTCTGCTGCCATTTGCAAAATTGCTGCAACATCAGCCCTCGTTTTTATTAATTAATTACATTAACTACTGAACATTTCATAATGAAAGTGAAGAGAAAAAACATCATGCAAAAGTCACCAGACATACTGTATATTTGGAGGCTACAAAGACTGGAAGGGCAGTCATTAGAGCAGGGTACTCAAATACAAATCTTAAAGGTCCACAAAGAAACTTTTCAATAAGACAAAGGTCCCCCAAGCTAACTGCTGACGAAACTCAACTCTCAATCTGCGCTGTCAACTCTCAATGAGCCCAACGCCATGTCAACCCATCGTTGTCATGGAGATAACGGGACACCGAATGTGATTGGACCAAACCAAAGCAGAGTAGACATTCTCACACAGATAGTGGAGAAAGCAGAGACTCATTGCGTTGCAGCGATGTCTCATAGATAAAACAAATGATACATATGAAAAGCAGAATTTGCTCAGAGTCCGGAGACAGTTGTGGTTTGGTCCGGATCTGGACCGGAGTCTGGACTTTGAGGATGACTGCATTAATGCATTAGTGCATACCTCTGCCAAGGTTGAAAAAGCCAAGAACAAATTTGTCTTCTTTTGTATTATAAGCTTTTGCTGATGCTGCACTTCAGTGGGGAAACCAGTCCTCTGCAGCCAGAACAGGGCTTCAAACCCACAACCTTCTTGCTGTGAGGAAAGATTGCTAATCACTGGGTCATTGTGCTGCCCTAAGAAGATGACGAGAAGACACAACTAGCAATAACAACAATAATAACACTTAATTGTTTTATTTGTCATCATATACAGCTAATTTTTCATTAAGATTGGTGTATTACTTTTGAAAAAAGATTTAAAAAATATGGTAAAACTCCCAACTTCCAGTGTTTGGTTGAGTTGAGTTGAGTTGAGTTGAGTTATTTACACATACTATATAAAAAAGAAAAATACAAAATTACATAGCAAAAAGGGGAATGTGATGGAGAAAATGCAAAAAAAGGAATAAACCCTCAAGGGGCTTATATATATGAGGTATTTGTCCTGAACATGCATGTCATTATTTAATTTATAGAACAATTTGAAAAAGAAAATAAGAAAAAATAAAATAATAAAAGAACATTTCAAGTCTAAGATATTAAAGAATCAATTTTTAAAAAAATTCTTGGATCTGGTCCTGGGTTGAAATTTAATGGGTTCTTCCTGCTCCTTTCCTTATTCCTCCATTCCACCGTCTTTCCTCAAAATTGGTACAGAAATCTTTGACATGGACAAAAACATAATGTTGTTGCCAGAGGTGAAAATTACACAAGAGGAGCATTCAGGGCCAGATTTGTGTGGTTGATGACTTTTACGTCACTGTTCCACTTTGTCCAAAGAAAGGGAGGTGGTTTAAGCATGTGTTCACTGATACGCAGACTTGGGCTGTAGAGGGTTCAAAGATGAGAGAACGTGACATGGGGCTCAGGCGGGCGGCATGAGGTGGTTGTTCTGTGTTTTGTCTCAATGGGCTTGATGAAATGAGGGCTAAAATTAACCAAGAAGCACACATGCCTTCCCATGGCCCTTTAGTGTGAGAGCCAAGTAAGACTGGAATGTACACCAAAGAGGGCAGCAGACAAAGAGCCAGCCTGAAAGACAAGGAACAGTAAAGTGTGTGTGTGTGTGTTTGTTAGACTAGTTTCTGATTTTTTTCCACACCTCATCTGAGAATTGAATAATCAATATTTCAAAAGATCTTTATGTTGATTTCATTTGGTATTCTAAGGCTGGATATCAAAATTCAATACTTTTTGTGGTATTGAACAAAGAATTTTAACACTAATGAGTATTGAAAAATGCTAAGTTTTTTCTTCCTAGCTTTAATGCCGAAGTAATTAATGTCATCAGCATCAAACTAAAGATTTGTACAAAGAGTTTTTTTTTTTTTNGGGGCTTTTTTGTCAAACTAAATTCTTTAAACACTGAGAAGAGATTTCCATTCATTTTAAAGGAGAATAGGATTTTTATGAGTAACTGTATCTTTGAGGAACCCTTACTGAAGTCAAAGAACCAGTATTGAAATGGTTTGATGCTAATAAAAAACATCAACAGACTTCATTTGGGAAGTCAAAATATCTTCATTCATTAATCATTATCAATATCATGATGATCAGACTACAATTAAAGTGTATTTTCAGATGCTACTTGAAGTCCAAGCATGTTTATTCCCAGAAAACTTGTCCTTTTCTGTGCCTGGACACTTCCCAAACACTGTCTTCATGTTTTCCATGTCAGCTGGTGTCACCCCTCACCTGCTGGAAACAGATAATGAGCTTTAAAATGCCCATCTCTGTAACCTTCCCATCATCTTTTCTCCACTTCCAGTCTCAATGAAACAGGGAATGATGGGAAAGTGGTTCAGAGGGAGACGTCAGGGCCAAACTCTGACCGCCTGAGAGTTTTATCTGCCTGAATTCCTTCAGCTGGAGGCCACCTTCAGCACTGGCCTGAGACCCTCCATTCCTCTGATAAGAGCCAAGCAAAACAGATACATATTGTACTTTACAGGCACTAGTTACTGAGGCGCAGTTAAATGTCACACAAATCATCCTAAAGAAAAAGGAAAGCAAGTGAATGTATGTCTCAACCAGGAAATATAATCCCAAAAGAAGACCTGCGTTTATCAAAAAATTTAAATGACTGTGACTTCATAAGGCTGTGTAACTATTAGCAGGAGAAACATCAATTTTTATGGTGGGTGTATCGCTTGAATATTTGATTTTGAAAGATGAAAAGATTTTGCAAAATATCAGGAAAGTTGAAATACAAGTTTATTATTTGGGAAATGATTGGCTCAAACATGCAAAATGGTTGGTATGGTCCTTTAAGAAAAGACTGGTTTTACCAAAAAATTTAAACGACCATGCCTCTACCATCATGCGTTAGTGTTAGCAGGCATTATAAAATTTTAAGGTGGGCATATTACCTAAACATTTGAGTCTGAAAGATTAGGGGATTTGAAAAAGTAACAAGAAAACTAAAATATGAAAATGGTTAGCAGTAATGTAACATGTATGCTTGGTATTATTTATTGGGCTCAAATATGCAAAATCACAAGGACAGAAAACACTGGAGGGATTATATACTTATATTCCAATCTGGCCTGAGAACATCTTGCAATCTCCCAAGAAGAGTGGAGAATGTGTCTAGTAAGATGGAAATCTGGCTATTTTGATTAGCATGCAGCCACCATGACACAGACCAGGATAAGTAAAGTGGATAGATGGATGAATATCTGATCAATATAAATGCAGTTTCCCACTTGGTTGGATTTCAGAAATTCATAGGGAAGCCAATCAGGGCCAAGATGATTTGTAATTCATAGCCTGGTTTTTGTCTGGAAAAGCCCCTGACAAAAATAATTTGTGAACTGCAGTAACACAAAGTTTAACCAAAATTGAACAATGTCTTCACCAACCATTATGATCACGTAGTATATTTCATGTATGAGAGTCCAAACTGAGTTCCCAGAATAGAGCCTCCAGAACACTTATATAACCTTCCTCTCTTGTAGGAAAAGTGATGGATTTGACGTTTTGGGAAACGGAGCCTTCATGAACCTGAGGTCAAGAGTTTGATAATCCAGTGCAGGTGTTTATCTGTATCTCAGCCAAATCTATTTTTAGTCACTATTATTTCTCTCCCTGGATGTACAGTAACACTCATAATGGGGCGCGATATGACAGGAGGTGAATCCATCTGCTCACCGCTAAATCCTGGCTGATGGCAGAAACAACCGTCAGTTATTATTTTCAAACATCAATGAAATCCTGTGAGAAAAGATTTTAGGAGAAAACGAGGCATCAGTTCTAACAAACAACATGTTTTATTGATGTTAACGAGATATTGGTCAAAACTAATATTATATTCACATTTTCTCCCAAAAGCTGTCTTTGCTACAAGACAAATTCTATCTAGGGCTGACACAAACAAAATGAAGCAAATAAAAGAGAAGGAGAGATCAAGGATGGAAAGATGGAAAAGGTGGAGGGCAGAAAGTGGGAGGCACATGGGAACGAAAAATTGCAGCGTATCCTTGGCGACGCGGCACCGCTCATTAGCAGCAGGGTCTGTCAGTGGGGTTTCCAACAAGGCAGGGAGGGTAGTGCATTACAGTATTTGAGCCAAGACACCAGTCCACCTATCCATCCTTCCTTCCTCCTCTCCTTTTCAAGATAAAAGAAGGGATTCTGCAGGAGTGTTGGAATGTTATCGCCATAACACCCTCCTCTGTCTCTGTGTCTCTCTGTGCTATCATGTCCAACACTCCTGAAACTAGCTGGGTGGGTTGGGAAGGGGAGAGGTTGTAGGATTAACAGGTTGGAGGGCAAAGGTCGTGCCAATTTCCCAGCGTTCCCCCTCCCCACCTTTCTCCCAATCACCTCTGTAAGCTGTCCTGGTGTCAAAAGATGATGCTGTGTTATCACGTTGCTGTCAAGAGAGAAGAGACACCATGCTGGGTGTGCAAGGGGATGGAGATGGAAAGTAACTAGATACATTTACTTAATTTTTAATTAATTTTGGGCATTTTTGAGGGAAATATTGTGCTTTTTACTCTATTGTTTCACTCTATTTTACAGCTTTAGTTACTAATAAGGTCAGATTTATACTTTAAATTTAATATGAGAATTCATCATGTATTGTCGGGTAAAAAAAAACAAACTTGCATCTCAACTTGTTTTGCTTGACAGCATAATACATTTTTACATTATCTCAAGAGTTTTAGAAAGGAAGAAAAAGTCTGTTAAAAAAAAGTCTGTTAGTTTTCTAGAAGAGTCAACTGCATGTAAATTCCCAAAACTGAACCTTGAAATTCCAGTTTTGTGACTTTGTATCTCCAGTTTTGATTTTCATTATTTTAATCCAAAATCTCCAGAATTGGAGATATAAAGTTGTTCTCGCTGTTTCATGAAAAAAACTTCAACCAACTATTTTCAATTTTGGGGATTTTCAGTATTGATACTTGAGTACATTTAAATGCTTACACTTTCAGTGCAGGATTTTTTCTTGAAATGGAGTATTTTTCCTTTGTGGTGTTAGTACTTTTACATCAGTAGAGGATTTGAGTACTTCTTCCACCTCTTGATGAAGGTAAAGATAAATCAAATACAGAGGCTCCAGAAACAGAAGAATAAAACATGAAATAGCACCAGATGAGGGTAAAAACCAGCACAGATTCACTTGTAATTCCACTAAAAACACCCTTCACATACACTTATCGTCTTTATCATCTGAAATGTATCCTGCTGCAAACCCCAACTACCTCCTGTACATTCCACACCACATTTCACGTGCACAATATCCACACAACACCAGCCTCATTGCAGATATTAGCTGAACACCATTACTACGTTCAAGGTCTTTTCTATGGTAGCTAATCTGAAACAATGCTAAAAATAAAAAGTGGGCTGTCACTTAAACCTAAATTAAAAAGTGGCTACCAGTATGTTTTAGTGAAACAAACTGATAGAATGTTTAAGTTTAAAACCCTACTTCTCCATACTCAATCTACTGTAAGGTTGGCATGATACAAAAAGAAAGAAAAATTGAATTGTTGATGATTATATCATGGTTGTAGGGCAGAAAAGCATTTGGACTGTGGGTGAAGTTGTAGAAATTATTTAAAATCATCAAATTATTACTGAGGACATGATGGAAGGAGCCAATCATGTTCCTGCCTGGACTTTAAGGGAGATCTTTGTGCTCCGTGGTTGATTCCTTGATGATCTGAAAAGCAAAGAGATCAGAGTTGAAAAAATAGGGAGACAGTGTGTGAAGACAGACAATGTTAATGTTGGACAGCGCTCTCCAGAGGGGATGGATGGGATGTAGAGTTTGTGGGTTACCTCCCCATCCCTGGTCTCCACAGTTCGAACCAGGATGCTTCTCTTCACATGAGCCTCTGGAGTTTTAGTGTCCAAATTAGTTTCTGGAGGATGAGGAGAAAGAGAAAAGGAACATTATTATACTCTGTCTGATAGCCCGTTTTCCTGACCTGACAAAATGATGAATACAGCTTGAAAAGAAAGATGCTGAGATGATGAGATGGTCAGTTCATCAGTCCATCCAAGACAAAAGTCCAGAAGACATGTCCCAGCTTGTCATGACATTTTGTATGGATATTCATGTTCCTAAGAGGGTGATTCATATTGATTTTGGTTTCCTCTTTTGGCCAAAACTTCTACCACGACA
Organism: Lucifuga dentata; assembly: GCA_014773175.1. NCBI lineage: Eukaryota > Metazoa > Chordata > Actinopteri > Ophidiiformes > Bythitidae > Lucifuga > Lucifuga dentata. The sequence continues at coordinate 31,160 of VXCM01005075.1, forward strand.
CAAGAAAACTCTGTACCTGCAGGACAGATTGGCATGACATATATTTGCACATTCATGTTCCCCAGAGGATGAACCATTCATATTTTGGACACTTTCCAAAATGATTTAACTCAAGATACATCAGGAAAAACCCCTTTGATATGAAGAAAACCATAGGCTTTCCTCTAGCGCCACCCTCAGGACAACTTTTACATGCTTACGCTCTAAGAATACACTTGGACACTAGTAAACATGGTGCAACTTTTATGTTTTGGCCTTGTTTACAATATTAGATATTGATTATAGCTACTGATTATTATTGGTATTCTGCGTCCTCAGCAACAGGACAGACAAATTCACCAAAAGGGAAAATGTGTTACTGACCTCTAAACTGCAGGTTGGAGAAGCTCTGAACTGGAATGGTGATCCTGGAGGAAGAGAGGAGGAAAACTACAATCATTATTCAGCAACAATAATTACTGATGTTACTCCTAACCTTCTGATCAAACAAAATTCCAAACAGTCTGACAAACACCAGCTCACCTGCTCTCCTCCCCTTCCAGCAGCTTCCTGTAGGTGCCAATCTCGATATCCAGGGCCAGTTTGACGTTGAGGAGGTCCTGGTACTCCTGCAGGTGTCTGGCCATCTCCTCCTTCAGCGCCTGGATGTCCTCCTCCAGACGGCTCACCGTATCCTGGTAACCGGCCGTCTCCATGGCAAAGCGGTCCTCTATCTCCCGGAGCTGCCGTTCCAGAGACTCGTTNAACCGGCCGTCTCCATGGCAAAGCGGTCCTCTATCTCCCGGAGCTGCCGTTCCAGAGACTCGTTCTGTACGGAGACAGACAGATTCAATTTTAGAACTGCTACTACTGTTATTATTGATGCTACTTCTACTACTAACGTTAATACTATTACCACTCCTACAACAACAACTACTACTATCACTACTACTACTGCTACTACAACTACAACTACTGCTACTGCTACTACAACTACTATTACTACTACAACTATTACTAGTTGTACCACCATGTTACAACAACCAGTAGTAGTTGTAGCACCATGTTACAACAACAACTACTACGACTATCAATACTAATTTTTTTTTGTTGTTCTGCAGTTAGTACCATGTGTTACTGTCATTCCTTCCACTACTAATCCAAACTACCAGTGCTACTATTACTATTATTGCTATTACTAGTAGGAGTAGCACCATGTTATTACAACAAATACTACTACTAGTAGTAGTAGTTGTAGTAGTAGTAGTAGCACCATGCAATACAATACTACTGTTACTACTTCTACTACTACAACAACTACTACTACTAATTCTACTACTACTAGTAGTAGTAGTATTAGTAGTAGTAGTTGTAGCACCATGTTACAACAACTACTGATATTATACCAATGCTAATTTTTTTGTCGTTACTGGAACTAGTACCACATGTTACTGTCATTTCTTCCACTACTAATCCAAACTACCACTGCTACTATTACTATTATTGCTACTACTAGCATCACCTTTACCTTTTAATATCATTATGTATAAATACTTTTGTGCAGTCAAAATGACTCTTTAGCAGTTCAACCTAAGTATTTCCTACAGCCAAAAGTAAAATTACTTAAAATAAATATGGAATTAAAAAAAGCGTCACTGTGTCCATCATGTCAGAGGTGGACGACACTGATTGGCCAACATTTGATCGCCAATAAAAGGCCAATACTGGCCTTATATATATTGTCAATAAGTCGCCCAGTCTGCTCTGTGGTTTATGGACTTACTGTCCCACGTAGAGCCTCCAGGTCACAGGTCAGCACTTGAATCTGACGCCGATAATCATTGGCCTCCTGCTTGGCCTGACGCAGAGCTTCTGTGTTCCGATTGGCTGCATCTGTCAGGTCAGAAAACTGTGGACAAACACAAACAACCAGGCAGCATTTACGTATGCGTGTTTCTCATTTGATACTGTATAATTGCATTAACCCTTATAGTTTTTACACCATGCATAGTAATAAGTAATTCATATGCTCATTACAGGGGTCATTAAAGTCCCAGTACGTGAATGCTTTACGAAAAGGCATATCTGAGCATTCTGACCTTAGATCGGTACCACTCCTCCGTCTCCTGCATGTTGGAGGAGGCCATGGTTTCATACTGGACCCTGATGTCTCTCAGAGCAGCAGTCAGGTCTGGCTTGGACACATCCAGGTCAACGTGGACCTGCTGGGCCATGATCTGCTCCTGTAACTCACGCAGCTCCTGGGAAGTGGAGGATGCAAAGACAAATGTAAATAAAGAAGTTACAGGAGTTACTTTTTTTGCATCAATTTATGCCTCATACCTCCTCATGAATCTTCTTCAGGAAGTTTATCTCATCCTGCAGGGCATCCATCTTCCTCTCCAGCTGCAGACGATTTAGAGACGCCTCATCCACATCCTATACAAACAAGAAGAAACACGGGAGGATGAGTTTGGATAGTTATGTACTATATGCATAGTTTTTAAAGGGGACATATTATACAAATTTCCACATTTTTATTTTTATCTAAGGATCTATTTTGAAACATTTGCAATGCTTTAATAAGCAAAAACACACATTAATCCTCTTCTACTCTCTGTAGCTGCAGCACAACTGTGCACACTCAGTGAAAACATGCCATTTTGGATCTGCTGCATCAGGCCTGAGCTGGAAACACCCACAGACTATGGAAACACAGATGCTGAAACACTGACTCACTAGCCTTGTATTTCATGGCCAGGTGTGTAGGTGGGTAAATTCAAATGTGTTGCATGTTGATGTCACCATGTTACAGAAGTAAAGGACTAATCTAAAACGAAGCTTTCAGGGTAGTTCAGCACCAAAAGTTTTATCTTACTTGATGCATTTCTACAGGGTGAACCTCAAATTTTGCAACTTTGGCAATGTTCCACAAATTGACCCCGCTTTATTGCATTATAAAAAAAAAATGAGGAGAAAATTAAAAAAAAAAAAAAAAANAAAAAAAAAAAAAAAACATTATATGTTTATGACAAAAATGAGGAAAATATCAGGATACTTACCTGCCTGAAGGCATTGAGATTGTTCTCTGCATCCTGTCGGAGGCCAATCTCATCTTGCAGTCTGATTAAGATACAAATAACAATAAAAGAACATTATAGGTGATCACTGGTCATCCTCACTCCATATAGTACCAATTAAAAACTAAAACACAACTAATTTTTATTGAAGAAAAACACTATGACCATGCTGCTCTTGTTGTTTTGAAAATATTACAACAATTTTTGGTTTAATTATTTGTGAATATGACCACAACATGCAAATACATGCCTCAGTCATGTTTCCCTATGCAACAAAATGCCAATACACAAGCTTTATTAAATAAATATGTCCAATTTTTTCATTGTGACTGGTGTATTACTTTTGAAGAAACTGACCAAAAAAGAGAAAAATATCTATGTATTGATATATAATGATCCAATAATGAAAAGTCATTTGAGAAATTCTTGGATCTGACCCTGGATCCGGATCAGCACCAAAATTTTAGGTTTTATTCCCTGGGCCATGTAAACCCTTGCAACAAGTTTGGTCAAAATTGGTTCAAAACTTTTTGAGTAATTCTGGTACTAAATACTAAATAAAATTAAAAAAAAAAAAAAAAAAAAAGGTGTAGGGGAATATCTGAAGTCTGTGGTGGAGGTAAACCTACAACTTGTTGGGTGTTTCTCAGAAATAAAATATCTCCAGTTTCTAGTTTGATGATCATGCATGTTACTTTCTGGCTATGACTTTATGGTTCAGCATTATGCAGAAGAAACTGGCATGTGACTGAATTAAAGGAGACTTTTCTGGATAAAAAGAGGCAAACTGAAAGACTGAAAACATATTTCAATAATGTATGTCATGTTTTTACTGTGAGCTACAATTCTGCTCCCCATGCTGCAGGGGAAGCCCGGCATAGCTGAATGGACGGCTTACGCATCATTACACATTCACTCCAGTCTAGCAACCGCAGGCCTTTCCCACGGGATGGAGTTTACAAACACACAAAGGAACCACATATGCAGTGCAGCCTCAGATGGAGAAACACAACTTTCACACACACACACACACACACACACACACACACACACACACACACACAGACTGACACAGACCTAGAAACACACACATAAACCAGCACATGCACACACTTAGGTAACATCTGTATCTCCATACTGCGTTAGCTGAATGGAGTGGCCTGAGGAGAGCAGCAGGAATCACAAAATGACCTTTAACCCTCTCAGCCACAACCATTCCTATTCACACTGTGGGCTTTTAGGGGACTAGCAGCCATGACAGAGTGCAGCAAGTCTAAAATATTTATCCATCCTCAGTAATATTCAATTGCTAATTTTTTCCCACATTAAATTTCATGACTAGATTTATTCCAAATGTGCATTTTAAAGAAAAACTTTTAATGAATTTGCAACAGGCCAGTGAATCAGACTTTTGGAGTCACAGGCAACAAGAGAACATCTGCCTCTCTGCTCTCTTTGTGGAGGGCTGCCATTGTGTTTGCCTCATTCCTCCACACTCGCTCAATGGTGACTGGGGTTCAGTCAGGATCAAGTTTGTAAAGAAAGACCCACGATCACCCCAAACACAGTACTCTGTATTCCAACCAGTCAGAAAAAAAAGTGCACATTTGCAGTTGTGATTAAAAAAGAAAAAACATTCAGGGATGCAACAAATATGGGTCTTATTTGGAGGCTATTGATCTGAACTCTAGTAAGCAACCATTCAAACTTGATACTTTACCACACAATACCAAAAGTGCACATTTATATTAGACAGGATAAGTTGGAATTCTGGTGGTACTTTGCTGTGAAGTATAAAGATCCTTGCACACTTAAATGAAAGATAAAAAAAAAGTTTTGTTATGAAAAACATATATGAAAGAAGGAAAAGAAAAAGAGTGATTAGAACTCCTCTCTCCTTTCTTTGTTATGTTTTATGTCTTTATGTCTGTGTCATTATGCTTAATTTAAACTTTGTCGTCATCTATATAAGGAGCTCTTTATCTTTATTGTCTGAAAAAAGCATCTGCCCAAGTGCATTAATACATTAAATTTCTGCCAGCATTTATATTTTAGCTTTTTGACTGATAATGTTTAAAATATCAGAACTTGCATCACCAAAAAGTTCAAATAAGCATGAAACGCTTACATTATACATGTGAGAAAGAAGGTGAACAAGAGCAAAGGACAAAGATAGTGGGGAGCCACCACCCACAGGAGACCCACCCCTCTTCCTCCTACCTCTGCTTCAGCGTGTTCAGATCTGCAGCCAGGTTGTCCCTCTCTAGCTCCAGCCTTGCTTTGCCGGTGGTGAGGCCATCCACTTGCCTGCGCAGATCTCTCAGCTCCTCCTGGTAGATTTCTCCCAGACGGCTAGGCTCTTTCCCCCTCAGCTGGTTCAGTTCTGCCACCAGCACCTTGTTCTGCTGCTCCAGTAAGCGCACCGTCTCTATGTAGCTGGCAAAGCGGTCATTCAAGCCCATCATCTCCACCTTCTCATTGGTACGAGTCTCCTTGTACTGGGCCTTCATCAGAGAGTCAGCTGAGAAGTCCAGCCGGTCCATGGGGCTCCCCAAAAGCAGGGTTGTGCTGGTAGAGCCCAGGGAGAGGCGAGAGGCCGGGCTGGAGTGGGTGAAGTGGCGAGGGGTGCCATGCCAGGAGAGGCGGCTGGAAGAAAGGCTGCTAATTCTGGCCCCTGAACTGCCGGAGCCCTGTGGGCCAAAACGCTTCCTGTAAGAGGACTGGACTCTCTGACTGTCCATGATGGGCAATGAAGCTGGTTCAGGGCACAAACAGAGCTTTTATAGAGGCAGACAGCCCCCAAATCCAAAGCTGGGAGGCCACAGGGTGGAGCAGAGAGGAGGGTGGGTGTCAGTCATTGAATGGGACGAAACGGGAGTGTGAAGGGGCAGTTTTACATGACACTCAAAAAGCTGGGTGCCAGGGATTGTCTTTGCGTGTCCATTCGTCTCTGGCCTTCTCCCTCACTCCACCTCTCCTCCTTTCTCCCTCGCCTCTGACACTATCTCTCTCTCTCTTCTCTCATTCTCCCCTTTTTGTCTTTCTTTCTGTCTCAACTGAATGAAAAGGAATTTGTGTGACAGGATCTGGCTGCCAATTCAACCTGACCACACATGCTCTCTCACAAACACAGAAACGGAGCTGGACTGAACAAAGGAAGGGAGCTGATGGAAAGAGATCTGTCCTCCCTGTTTGGAGAAAGCAACAGCGACAGATTGAGCAATAAAGCAGATAAATAAGATTAAAGAAAGAGTAGCATGTTAAGTGTGTTGATATCTCTCCAAAATGTTCAAATATTACACTAAGCTGACTGGATTTAGTGGAATTACTTTCTGGATTCACTGTGAAGGAAAATAAGTTCTGTCTGAGCTTTGGATCTCAGTCACACAGTTACATAACAAGGAAAACAGAAAAGGTTCAGCTACTAGTGGTAGTAGATTAACTGGGTTTAAAAAAAATATGGTACCTCAAATGCAGGTTCATAACCCATGGTGTCTTGTGCATTTCGTGGCACAAATTGTTCACTAAACCTCACAAAAGTGCATTTTAAATTGTATTTTGTTCCATGGGATAAAAGTTAACCTGGTAACAATGATATTTTAATGATGTTCCAAATATAAAAATTACTAATTTCCATTTTTCTCATTTTGTGGGATAAAATACATTCTGATATTTGGCAAAACAAGATGCATTATGAGTACATAATGCTTTTCATGCCACAAAAGCTACACTGTGGGGGAAAAAAAATGTACACAAATTTGCAGCATCTGATACTTGGACTGCTGTAATATAATGTAAGGAAGAGTATTAATCTTAAATACTAGAACCAATGATTTTAAACACAAGTAGTTCAGTATACCAAAAACATATTAAAGGACCATACCATCCATTTTGCATGTTTGAGCGTAATTTATTCAATAGTCACACACGTAAGGTTACTGACAATCATTTCCCAAAGCATACTACTGCAACACTGATTTAAATGTTTTGTTTTTTTTTTCCCGCCTTCCAGGCTGCCATTGGTTTCAATTCATTCTGGTACACAACTGTTGATACTTGAAACGTTCTTTGGGTATGTAATCCATCATTGCGAACAAGACGTGCATTCAGGGTTTATTTTTTGAAGTTTCATAATTTTAGCATTTAAGCACAATAAAAAGTGTGGAGTGATCTCAAAATGTACCGAGGAATATAGTCCCAAAAGAAAACCTGCGTTTATCAAAAAATTTAAATGATCGTAACTTCATAAGGCTGTGTATCTATTAGCAGGCGAAATATCTATTTTTAAGGTGGGTGTCTCGCTCGGATAGCCTATTTGATTTTGAAAGATTAAGAGGTTTTACAAAATATCAGGAAAGCTGAAATATGGTTTTATCCTTTGGGAAATGATTGTCAGTAACGTTACGGTGTATGAAAATTGAATATATTACCTCAAACATGCAAAATGGGTGGTATGGTCCTTTACAAACTCGTTTTTTAAAAACTTTCTTTGGCATTACAATAAAACAACATCTTCTACATCTGTTTTACCTTCCTGCAACAAGAACACACTTTTATTATAGCAGGCGTGAAACAAGCCATGGCTCCAGTCCAACTGCTGGACTATGGGATGTTCACTATGTTAAGGTTATTAAATGTCTTCTTGGCTCTAAAGGCAGATGGATGGCGTAGCGGAGGGTTGGGATGTGAGGAGGGAGAAAAGGGTCTGCAGACCTGATCTGAACCCCTGGAGGACTAACAGAGGCTACGTTACAAAACTATTTCCATCCTTTACCTTGACAACTGCAGGGTCGGCTACATCGAAGCTCTAAGCTGACCTTTTCCTGAGGATGTGATTTGTGGAGGTGTGAGAAGAACATCCCTGAAGATAAAAGCGATTCCGTCAGCAGCATCCTTCACTTTTGATGTCGTTACAAGTCAATTATAGTCATGAAATCATCATGTCTTGTTTTCAAGACGGCGTCTTCAAACAAACCACGATTCATGTATTTTCTTTTAAATCTCCAACTTAACTGTGGTGCTGCAGCAGGTAGTAAAACCGCAACACAATGGGGGGATATAAAGGGCGTCTTTGTTACTGGTTCATAAAATCACAGAGCGTGGAAAGCTGTGCTACTAGGAGACACTGAATAAAGCCCCATATGACTGTATGATCTGGGCCCTGAGCGTGTTTGTTATTAGGCAAGAAAAACACCAACTCAGTGACTTGAATCCCAATTGGTCTCTGTTAATAGAGGTTAAACGGGAAGGCACACTGTAAGTCTGGCAGAGATTTGTTGATTTAAAAGGCTCCGGCACGAAGGATCGGATCATTAAGGTGACAGGAATTGTGTTAGTTCACTGGATTTTTGAGACAATTGGGGCCGTTGCCTCAGATCTGGTCTCTGAGGTAATGTGACCTGAAGATGAAGCATTTAGAGAGAGAGAGAGAGAGAGAGAGAGAGAGAGAGAGAGAGAGAGAGAGAGGCATAGGAGTCACTTGAGGGCCAAGTCAAACAGCTGATTCATGTGTCTATGAGGAGATTATCTCATTTGCAAGACTCAAAAAATAAAAAGGGGGTGCAGGGCAGAATCTCAATGCTCTTGGACGTAGACTGACTCAGGCCAAGACAACATGGCTGCCAGCTCGGTAACGCTCAACTTTCGCTTGGTACTCTGGCATTTTACTCCCAGAGTCCCTGCTGTGAGCCTCTCAGCCACCATCCCTCAACCCCACTAACACATACCAAATCTGAAACCTGACCAACAGGCTGGAAATACGACCACCTCAGCACTGCCTTCATCACTACATATGTCCTCCTCCTCCTCCTCCTCCTCCTCCTCCTCCTCACATGGAGATCTGCTCTGCTGGGAAAACGTTCTTTTTATCCCTGCACCATCTCCTGAGAAACTCTGTGAACCCACACCTTATTTTAACCTGAGTGTATAAAGCTTTTTAGAGGGCATTGTGCAAAATCAGGGAAGCTGACCATTTTGATATCACAATCTAATGAGTAATGGTTTCAGTAACTTCATTTAAAGTTTATATAAGTGGCCTGTCCCCTAAGCTTGAAGGGGATTTTGAGGCATTAAATTCAGATATTTAAAGGAACCTGAGTTTATAGTCATGAGTTTGTATATTATGGGATGATTAAGGCATTTTAAGGGGTGTTCATTTGCTTGTGATTGATTTTAGTTGTTTACCACCTACACTTTGGGCACTTTTGCCCCAGAATTTGTAATTCATCAAACTGTATGAAAAACAATCTCCAATTTTAAACATTTGTGTAACAAGAGTTTACAAATTAGCTTGATTTTCAGTAACTGGAGGAAAGACTTGAATAATCTTTAAAAGGTGACAATCTGTGCACGTGCCATTTCTTACAGTTATGAACCATGAAATATTTATTAAAAATATCAGAAAAAGTGTAGAGTTCCATGTGCATATGTCTGCATCACTAATAATTAAAATCTGAAGTCAGACGAGCTTCACGCGGAGACCCTCTGGACCTCTCAGGTACATTTCTGAACCCTGAGTCATGACATGTAAAACAATACGGCTGAATGCTGGTGTGGTACTGCAAGGCCTCATGGGAATGGGAATGTGTTTGAAATCAGGGGGCTTAACTGGGACATACAGGCTGGCTATGACTCAGCACCACCGGGTCCAAACAGAGCGTAGTCACAAAGAGGGGCGGTGGAGAGCCGGTTCAGGCCCAGTGCTGCTGTGTGCCAGTCAGCAGTAATGCTGGGGGGCCCAGAGACATGACAGACAGAACTGCAGACCACATAAACCCATCACATACCAAACATAACATCACACACACACTGCAAACTGTTTACCAAAGCTGTTGGTTGCTGTTATTTTGTAATAAAATTGGCTGATTTTACTGGCTGGAAAATTAGAGAATAAATAAACTATATTATTCACTGCAGTCTGATGAGTAAGACAATTTGGCAAAGAGCTGAAAGAGAGAAAACAAAGAATTCTGCTTCTTCTCTGAGATGAGACTGCAAGTATTCAGACAGTGAAGTTAATGCTAAATAATAGCTTGGAATAAGACACTACAATATCTGACCTCTCTATTCCTGCTTGGACATTCTGGATTATATTCAGTTTTAAAGGGGTCATGTGCTGATTTCCACACCTTATTTTCATTTAGGGGTCTCTTTAAAAGCCTTTGCAATGCTTAAATATGCAATATATATATGTATATATATATATATACTGATCCACTTTTCTTCTCCTTATTGCAGTGCCACTGTGCACAGAGTGCAAAGTTTTTTTTAGGTAATCTTATTAAGGCCTTCTCCTGAAATGCTGCTTGCAAACATTGTACTTGGTGGGTGTGTCTAATCAAGTGCATAAGAGAGTAAATTCAAATGTGTTACATGTTGATGTAAAGGACTAATCCATATATTTTAAGCTTTCAGAGCAGTTTGGGACCAATGGACTTGTCTTAGTTGATGCATTTTTATAGGCATCAACCTAATGTTTTCCAACTCTGACAAAGTCTAATACTACTGTATTAACTTTACAAATGAGGGAAAAATAACTTTATAGACAACTCTTTCTGGAGAAAATATGTAATCTCTTACCATTATAAGTAAAAGCAAAAAGGATGCAAGTACAGTGTAGTTTAGAATAAACTGTAAGGTGAAGAACAATAATACTGTGTAAGCCATCTTTTTACGTTTTCTTATCCAGGGGAACTATGTTATCACTGTCAAACTCTTGAAATGAAAAGAGAGTGTGACTCAATCCATAAAAGCAATGAAATGCCAAACCTGTCATATTCAATACAGCTTTGTGTCCTACCAAAGCAAGAAAAAGGCCTTTGTTGGACGCAATCTGTTTTCCCATCTCACAGGCAGTAAATATCTCTTCTTCCTGTGTCTGCCTCCTGTGTTTCCTCGAGAGAAGAGGAAAAAAGAAAGACAGACAGACAAAAAAAAAAAAAAAAAAAANAAAAAAAAAACAAGTGCATCAATCAAACAGCTTCTTCCTGCCAACAATGAGTTCAGTCTGCTGTGTTTTTTCATTTTATGGGACAATCCCAGTGCCATGTACAGCCCTCCTCCTACGCATGGAAACAAACCGACAAACACAATCCGACAAACCTTAAAAAACACAATGTATTTGTTCTGAGAAAAAACATGATGTATATAATATATAAACACTGTCATTAAACATACTACTCTTTTCTTACTGTAAAATAAATCTGATACATTAGACTTTGCACTGCAGGTCCTGTCGTGATATATAATCATACATTTACATAAAAAAAACATACATATTTAGATTTCTAATCAACTAGTTTGTTTTCGTTTGCTTAGCCCAGGGTTTTCTCACAGCTACAGTCACATTGTTTTTTTTTAACACTGACCAGAGTTTAGCTGCCTTCAGCCCGTAGCAGCACAATTCATACATCAGTGTTCAGGCAGTAGCGAGCGCTTTGCCCAGAAAGTTATTCAGTACTGGTTATCTGAACCCTGGAATAAACAAAGTCGTCTCACTGGGTGGAACAACAGACTCTGGCATCCAGTACTGGCTCCAATCCCGCTCATCTTGGGCTCCAACACACACAGGACTCAAACCTAATTGTGGTTTGACCCTCTGGATTCTCAAATAAATTTTTCCAATTCAAGAAAAAAAAAAAAAAAACTAATCTAAAAGAATTTAGCAAAATAATTAAAATAAATCAGAAAAAAACTTTGTCAATTTTCTACTTGATTCTATAAGATTCCAAAGTAAAAGAAACTCCAAAAATGAGCAATTTGTCAAAATTGATTCAGAGTCCAGAGGGTTAATAACATTGAGATCTTAATGTGAAAATTCCCAATAATTTATTCTTTGAGCCCTGAACACCTACAACAGTCTCATTCATAAGCTCAGATATGTTCCAAATCCTAAATGATGCAAAGTTTCCAAAGAATAAATTACCTGTCAGGTGTTAAAATACCTTAAATGTATAAGCTAAGGATGCTGGGAAAGTTTCTGCAGCCAGAGTTTGTTTTCCACTCATTTTCCATTTATAAACCCCAATTCTGTAACATTGCAAAACCAGCTGCTTTCAATCTTTTCCTTTTAACGACACTATGGCCAGAAAGTATCATTAGATCTGACACAGGCTACATATAAAAAATATATTTATACATATATATTTGCTTATAAAATCAAATTGAAGTGACATGGGGATATAAATAAAAGTGAAAGAATTTTTCACATTCAACATTAAAAAAAAAAATTTAAATTTGGTAAAGAGAACAAAAAAAAAAAAAAAAANAAAAAAAAAAAAAAAAATTCTTACAACATTCATTTCACATAAAAGTGCATCTGATTTAAATGGATCCTTAATCTAAGGCTTCTCAGTCAGGGGTGTTTGGGCCAGACACACATGAGCAGTTTCCTCTTTGAAATTAAGGCACTGAGTTTGTATTTTATCATAAAAATATAATCTGTCTCACTGTCACATATTCTGAAACCTAATCGATAATATAATCCTCTATATCCCCCGTCTTTGGCACATAGTGGGCAGAGAACACTGCAAAGAAATGTGGCAGGTAGAAGAAGGTACAGTGCTGTGAAAGGTAGAAAAAAAGAGGTGTCATTGTAAAAATAAAAATATTTATGGGAAAAATCCACCCTTAACTCATATCACGACGTTATACCTCAACAGTCTGTCATGTTCATGTATTATTTTGAGCTGAAGTGTTGTCATTTACATTTCCACTCAATCTGTTTCATCTACTCATCACTCACTATTACTGATTCTCTTCATTTCCCAGAATGCTTTTCAAGATCCCCAGACGACAGAGTGAGCATAATATCTTTCAGCTGTGAAGCATCATGGTCTATTAAGGCTGATGTCTGTGGAGAAACAACTACATCTCCCAATACAATGTGACAGTAATGATTATTAAACTCCAGTGTAGCTACTTTAGACATATTTCAGCATGAGATCGCTTCATCTGTTTGGCCCATTTTACACACACACACACACACACACACACACACCGCCACTAGCTGCTTTTAACTGTGTGACAGTTTTAAGGGTGGACTTTTCTTAAAAAGGGATCTCTGTCAAAAAGAACTGTAGGGATGAAGATGAAGAGGGAAAAAAAGAGTTAAATCTTGTCTTGTTAACACTGATGAAGAGCGCCAGCGGTGTTCAACATGTACTGGGCAAAATTCAAGCCTGTTCTAGCTAAACGTTTCATGTTAAACCCTTCAGGTATTTCTCATAGCAGCCCAGTGAGTAAAGAGAGGAGTGGGTGACTTAAGTGATGCTATCCTGAGAGGGCATCATTTGGAGTGTGTGTGCGTGTGTTTGCAAATTTCACTCTAGCTGACAAGAGTCATCAACCCACCAGGTGTTTAATCTGTGTTTTGTTTCCCCCTGGTGGCGACTCTTTTAAGAGCAACGACTAGTTTGGGATTTCAAGGCATCGCGTTGTCTGCGTTTGTCAAATAATCTGCTTTTTGGATACGAGTGATGAGATGCTGAATCCTATTTGAAGTATCTGATGAGTGAGAAAGGTTTGGTGGAGTTAATGCTGACATCAAAACAAGTTCTGCGTCCCACAGAGCCCGGCTGTGGGCTCATGGAAGCTGTCGATGTAGGGCGCTACACTGGTTTAAGTTCAGAGGCCAGACGTGTTTCAGCACAGGATCTGGGAGAAAGGATGTCTGAGCAGCTCCTCAGCACTGGGCCTGTGTTTGGCCTCCACAAAGATGAAGCGGATGAAGTCCCGCGCCTGTTCTGAGGTGTGTGAGGGCAGCAGCGGGTTGGTGGGCTGCGTGGCTATCTTGAATATGGCTGCCATGGCCTCGTATTCAGCCCAAGGAGGCTTCTCTGTCAGCATCTCCACCACAGTACAACCGAGACTCCTGGAAAACACATCCATGACAGGTTTTGCTTCTGTTTAATCTGCACCTGAATCAAACTCAACAAATTGAAACAAATACCACGAGTCACCTGCTAAAGCTCTGGTGAAATTTTCCGTGTGGAAACTTTCCCCTGTTCACACTGAAATTGTTAATGTTCCTGAAGCTCGTTACAGTAAACCTTCATCTTTTTTGGAAGGCAGACACCCTCCTGGGATCATTAATCCCCCCAGCTGAGACTGGGAACCTGGAACATGCTGACCTCTGCTATCACCAGACTGACTGGCTTTTAGCCAATCATATCAATCTGGTGCATCACTATCAAATCAGATTACATCATTCTTAGCCCACAGGTGTGTTTATGTTTGCTGTGAGCTCTGTGTGTGGGAGTTTGCTTCTGGGAAGTGGGCTTCATACACTGCACACTTGATTAAAAAGATTTTCCCTTTCAGAACACAGTGCTTCTGCCACATTTAGAATCTATTTTACCTTTTTTTTTTTTTTTTTAAATTCACAGTCTAGAACAATTATATTGAGAAATAGAGTTAAAGAATGGCAGCCATAACGAGAGAAATTTGCAGGCTGAGGTGAGTTGGTGTCCTGACAATTAATTTATTAAAAGGAAATGTGTGTGTGTGTGTGTGTGTGTGTGTGTGGAGTTTGCATGTTCTCTCCATGCTTGCG
>VXCM01005076.1:3110-23709 GCA_014773175.1 Lucifuga dentata
CACACACACACACACACACGCTCACACACACACACGCTCACGCACACACTCAAACACACGCTCACACATGCTCACAAACACACACACGCTCACACACACACGCTCACACACTCACACGCTCACACACTCACACACGCTCACAAACACGCTCACACACACACACACACGCGTGCTCACTCACACACACAGGCATGCTCACTCACACACGCTCTCACACACACACACGCTTCAGCCCAGCCTGTAGTTGTGATCGTCAGGCTGTACATCATGAGGTTTCAGGTCTTGCGTGTTGCAGCTGGTGGGTCATGTGACCTGTGGTTTTTGTCTCTTATTGGCTCGTCGTGCTGCTTCTCTATAAATAAACGATCACGGTAAAGTTTCCTTTAAGGTGGACTGACTGGAGTCNTCGTGCTGCTTCTCTATAAATAAACGATCACGGTAAAGTTTCCTTTAAGGTGGACTGACTGGAGTCCGCTGGACGTTCATGACGTCGCTCAGAAATGAACCTCAGTACCCATGAGCCTTAGCGGCCGTTAGCGACCGTTAGCGGCCGTTTGAAAGGCTCCACCTGTTAAATCTGCGTGTTTGAGCGTAACGTTGGCGACATTTATCTCCACCAGAGATTAAAATGTGCCGACAACATGTCTTCATGCTGAAAATAAAAACTGATAAACTCCTGGAGCTAGTTCCTTAAAGGACCATTCCAATGGTTTTGCATGTTTGAGGTAAAAAAAAACAAAAAAAAACAACCACATACTGCGAACCATTTTCCAAAACAAAACATCAAGTTTTACTTTTCGTGTTATTTGCCAAATCTCCTAATCTTTCTAAATAAAATGTTCAGGTGATAAAACAGCTGAACATCTTTCACCTGCTCGCACGTTCACACAACTGTAGAAAAGGCCATTTTAATTTAATAAATGTAAAACTTGGATCTTTTTGTTACTGTCCAGTTCTGTTTATTTTAGAATACAGACAGAATCAGCTGATTTGGTTTTAAATAAACATAATCAGACAAACTGCAGTTACATGACATCAGCACTGTCTGTTCAGTACTTGCATATAAATATATATATATGTATATCAAGTTATGTTAAGATGAAATGATAATGTGTAGGACAGAAATAAATCTGGATGTGAAATGTTTACACTGTAAAAAGTTAAAGTTGATGTGAATCAGAGGGTATAAACTCTGAAACGGAGCAGAAAATGTTTTTTAACTCTTACTGTCGTTTCTTTACATTTATCAGAACAAACCGGTTTGGTCTGATAAATGTAAACAGCCTGACTGGAACTTTGACTATGAGGATGCTTTTTTTTCTTTTTTTTTTTTTTTTTTTTTTTACAGTGGACTTGCTGCCTGTTGATGATGTCATACCTGCCTGGTGATGTAATAAAGTTTTTAAAATCTAACAAAATGTCTTTAAAGGGCTGAAAATTCTGTTGTGCGCCTGTTTTAACTGTTATAGTAATTTACAGTAGGAACAGTCATTATTTTTACTATTATTACATTTCTACAAAACTTCAGGTTTTTGCTCAAATTTTAGTAGATATTTAAATTTTAATTGATAGATAGATTAGATAGATAGACATTTAAATCAAAACATCTGCTCCCTAAAATCTCCTGAGCTTTTACTTTGTAAGGTTGATGTAGCATCTATGTCACTAGCGTGCTAGCTTTAGCGTTAGCTTTGAGCACATTAACGGTGCTTTTGGGAAAACTACATTTTGGAAACTAACAACAGAAATGTTGCCATCTAGAGGCCGTTTACAGAGTGAAAACTTTGTTCATTTTAAAAGGAACGCTTTGTGCTTTTATTTCTGTGTCCTTGCGTTTATCATGTAAAATAGCAGGAGTTTGTGTTAAAATATAGAAATTGTCCAGTCAGACAAACGCACGGGTTCTAATCCTGAAAGCTGCATTTTGATTGGTCCTTTACATCGGTAACATGTTGACATCAGCATGTAATGTGTGAATTTACCTGCTTACATAATTAAAGCACCACAGGCGTTTAGCCACGGGCTTTAAAGCGACGGTACCTAAAACAGCCTGTTGTCACTCAGTGTGCACAGCAGTGCTGCAGCGAGGATCAATGTGTTTGTTTATACATTAAAGCTCTGCAAAGGTTTTACAATAAATAAACTCAGGGCATCCTCATACTCATGTTTGTCAAACTTTTACAAAAAAACAAAGTCAATGTTTAGACAATAAAACTCATTTATACAAAAACTCAATGATTTTAACCCTGAAAAACATTTACATACATTTTCATTAAAAACAAACATTTGGTGTTGATCCTCTGGAACAGAAAAAAAATTCCTCTGATGATCATCCTGTTTTGTTTTTTTTTTAAATCATTTTGGCAAAAATAAACTTCAAAAATATAAAAATCACCCTGAAGACACGTAGCATTAAATAAAACATGAACAAATTAAGACCCATAATTATAAAGCTATAGAATCAAAATGAAACCTGAAGTAAAAGAAAAACCCAGAAGTCAAAGTCAAACTTCATGCTGAATGTTCCATTAAAAGCTCTGAAAAGGTTAAAGGTCACAACCACACTGATTTTACAAACTTTTTAGGAAATTAAAGAACTATTCAGGTCAGGTGAGGTTTGAAATATTGCCGTAGCAACATTTCATTCCATTATACAAGGGCAATTGATAATTTGTGAGTCTATCATATATTAGAAAGTCCATAAAAATGCCACTGACCCACACACAGGCTCATGATTTATCAATCAACCTTCATGACTGATTAAACTGACCAAGCTTTTTGTTCTGTGAAGGAAATCTAAATGTTTTTCAGGCACCTTTCATTTCTGCAGGGTGTGTTTGATGTGTAGAAAGGATTTTGGCGGACTGTCTCTTTAAGTTTGTTGTTGCAGTTCCTGTTTGCAGCCAGCAGAGGTCAGCGCAGATGCCATGTCACAGCTCACGTTTTCATTCACATATCAGCTGACACGTGTGTTGATAAAGTTGTATTTGATAGTTTCAAGTCGTTTCGTTTTGCTTTTGTAATCTGATTACTGTAATCTGATTATCGTTCAGAGCTCCGTGTTCGGTCCGCGGCCTTCAGGTTTCACCTCGCACTCCTTGTGAAAGTCACAGCCGTCCAGCAGGTGGCGGTATATTGCGCGGACATCACGGTACAGCGGTGCGTCCTGCTCCTCCAGCCCCAGGAATTGAACCGGCATCTCGTTGAGAAGCAGCTGCAACCTGGGACCTCGCTGGCAGTCGTACAGGACAAACAGCAGGTTGGCGGCATACGGGACGATCCGGCTGGTCCGGAAACTTCTACCTAAACACACAAACGTGCAGAAAAATCCTGATGAGTTGTGACGCTCCACGTGTTCAGAATTCCAAAACGACAAAATGTCAGATAATTCATCAGAAAGCACGGACATCGGTCTTTGTTGCAGCTACGTGTCGTAGCATTTTGTACCATGTTGCGTGTTGTAGTTGTGCGCCTTGGGTGCAGTCTGGTCTTTGTAGAGTCCCAGCAGGGAGAGGAGGGGGAGGAGCGTCTCTGCGTGACCCACCTGGATGGAGGCTGGCTCAGGTAGCGCCTCATCTGTCCTGCTCAACACAGCGTAGCCGCCATTAGCGCTCATTTAGCCTACAGATGTGTCANGCCTCATCTGTCCTGCTCAACACAGCGTAGCCGCCATTAGCGCTCATTTAGCCTACAGATGTGTCACTTGCTAATGACAGATTTCCTGCCAGCTTCAGTCTGCTTTTATCTTAATGCTAACAGAGGATGCTAATGCTAAAACTGGCAGGTTAGGAAGCTAACTGTACAAGCTTATTATTAAATGGTACCAAGCAACTATACAATGTTGACATCAGTATAGCATCAAACATGCTAAGAATTTTTAAAAGCTAGCCAAAGTCATGTTAGCATTCAAGCTACAGCTGATCCTTTGACTGATAAAGTTAAGCTAAACTGGAAGTGTAGCAATGACAAGCTAAGTCTAACAAAATGGCCTCCATACTGAGGCTAAACTAGCTAACAACTAGTCTTTTCTCTGGCGCCACCCTCAGGACAAACTCTAAAAATTATCCCCTATTAGCCATAAAAATCTAAGAATAGCGAAGTTTTGTCTCCATTTTTCTTCGAGTCTGCTGCGTGACAAAGCCTGATGCAGGAATCTGTCAGGTGACGCGTTCTGATCTCTGATTGGTCTGAAGTTTGGAACCTCAAAGTGCTTTGGGTCAAAGGTGAAGCAGGAAGCAGGTCAGTAGGACGTCGTGGACATTCTCGTGCTCCTGAGGCTTCACTGACCTGCGAGGACGTCCAGCCCGGTCAAGTGTCCTGAAGACATGATGGAAGAGAGGACAGCTGGACAGACTGCTGATCACATGACCATGAGACCGCTTCCAGTACTGCTTCAGGTCTGACTTATACTCCAAAACCTGGACAGAAACAACAACCACAAAATGAAGAATTGGGTTTTTCCAGCTGCTGTTGAGCACTTTACAGTGAGCAGCGCCCTCTAGTGGAGAGGAGGACGGCTTACAGACACGCTTCCTTTGACAGGAAGTGACAGAAACCAGCAAAGAGCTGCTGATGATCCGCCGAGAGAAAACATACAGACAAACCGTTTGTCCTGCTCAGACGTGAAACTGAAATTCAGCTGATTTCTGTTCATAAACCAAAAGAGAATCAAAGCTAATCAATACAAAGAACGCTGCTTACTTTAGCGTCATTCTCATCAAACAGGAAGCACCAGGGAGAGTGGTGAGATCTGATGGAGAGCTCGTAGGAACACAAGAAGAAGGCTGCTTCTACCAGATCTACAGGAAAGAGAGAGATGCATATTATTTCATATTAATGATCAATATGAAATAAGAAATTCATCAAATACATTTTTACATGTTTCTCTTTCTTCTTCTGCTGCGTGAAGATTTAATCCATCATCATCATGAAACAAAGTGGCTCTGATCCACCAATGAGGAGACGGCAAACGTCCAGCAGGGGGCAGCGTTCAAACTGCTGGAGCCACGCCTTCACTTCCTGCATGCATGCGTGTGTGCGTGTGTGTGTGTGTGTGTGCATGTGTGTATGTGCATACCTGGTGTGAGGCGGTGGGGGGGGAGGCCCAGGTGTTCAGCCATCCTCCTCCTCACTCCCTCCATCTCCTCCCCTCGCTTGAACTTCTCCACCTCCGCTAACGCCGTGCGGTTGTTCTCCACGCCCTCCACGTAACCACGGCAACGCTCAAAGAAACGCATCAGCTCGTCGTTGACTTGGTGGTTGTACTGGACGTCTGGAGAGACAGAGTGTCTGACTTCCCATGATTCATTGCTGCTGTAACATCAGTTATCATATCGGTCCACTGCTGTTAAGATGGTTATGCAACATGAGGGTTGACTGATAAGTAGTGAGCCTAGCATAGAAAGCTCTAACTCACTTCTGCCAACCAGAGGGACTCTAATCCCAGTTTCATCAAAGTCAAAAATAAACCGCAGAGCTTCAGGTCCCTCTCAAAGGCAGAATCACTGGAATTAATATCAAAATATTACCGACATGCTCCAGGCATTACGGCTCAGGCTCACAACTTATCAATCAACCCGTGTACTGATTTGATTTGGAAAACAGGAAAATGTTTTGGGAAATGTGTAGCAGTAAGGTAATGTGTGTGTAAAGTTAGCAGTCTGGTCCTTTAAGGAGAGGTCAGAGGTCCTGACCTTGGTGACCCCAGTGCTGCTGCAGGCCCTGCTGGAAGGCTTCCACGCTCGCCACGCAGCGCCGCTTCGAGCTGCTCAGGAAACGGATCTTCTGCTGCTTCACGTTTTCCTCCGACAGCAGAGACGGAAACAGCAAGGAGAGACGTCTGGCCAGGTGACGCAGGTCGTACCTGCCTTTCTCCACCAGCTCACCTGTAAAACACCGCCACCAATCAGAGCACAGTAAAACACCGCCACCAATCAGAGCACTGTAAAACACCGTCACCAATCAGAGCACTGTAAAACACCGTCACCAATCAGAGCACTGTAAAACACCGTCACCAATCAGAGCACTGTAAAGCTCCACAACCAATTAGAGCACTGTAAAACACCATCACCAATCAGAGCACTGTAAAACTCCACCACCAATCAGAGCACTGTAAAACCAATCAGAGCACTGTAAAACACAGTCACCAATCAGAGCACTGTAAAACACCGTCACCAATCAGAGCACTGTAAAACTCCACCACCAATCAGAGCACTGTAAAACACCGTCACCAATCAGAGCATGGTAAAACTCCACAACAAATCAGAGCACGGTAAAACACCGCCACCAATCAGAGCACTGTAAAACACCGCCACCAATCAGAGCACTGTAAAACACCGTCACCAATCAGAGCACGGTAAAACTCCACCACCAATCAGAGCACTGTAAAACACCGTCACCAATCAGAGCACTGTAAAACACCGTCACCAATCAGAGCACTGTAAAACACCGTCACCAATCAGAGCACTGTAAAACTCCACGACCAATCAGAGCACTGCTTTAAGGTTTATTTTTGGAAACATTTGCAGAATATTACAGCAGTTTTGAAAATATTGCAGCATTCCAACATGTTTCAGGATCAGGAAAACTTTTGTTTTAGTCCAGGAATTTACAGAGGTTTTCCAGAATAATTCCAGGAATATTCCCGTCCATGTCCCACATGTCCCAGCATCTGCATCAGTTTGAGGAATATGTTGGAATATTTTTAGGAATATGTAGGAATATTTAGGAATATTATTAAGAATATGTAGGAATATTTTTAGGAACATTTTTTAGGAATATGCCAGAATATTTTTAGGAATATGTAGGAATATTTTTAGGAATATGTAGGAATATTTTTTTGGAATATGAAGGAATATGTAGGAATATTTTTAGGAATATTTTTTAGGAATATGTAGGAATATATTTAGGAATATGTAGGAATATTTTTAGGAATACTTAGGAATATGTAGGAATATTTTTGAGGAATATGTAGGAATATTTTTTAGGAATATGTAGGAATATAGTTAGGAATATGTAGGAATATTTTTAGGAATACTTAGGAATATGTAGGAATATTTAGGAATATGTAGGAATATTTTTAGGAACTTTTTTTAGGAATATGTCGGAATATTTTTAGGAATATGTAGGAATATTTTTTTGGAATATGAAGGAATATTTAGGAATATGTAGGAATATTTTTTAGGAATATGTAGGAATATTTTTAGGATTACTTAGGAATATTTAGGAATATTTTTTAGGAATATTTTTAGGAATATGTTGGAATATTTGTAGGAATATTTAGGAATATTTTTTAGGAATATGTAGGAATATTTTTTAGGAATATGTAGGAATATTTTTAGGAATATTTAGGAATATTTTTTAGGAATATGTAGGAATATTTTTAGGAATATTTAGGAATATTTTTTAGGAATATGTAGGAATATTTTTAGGAATATGTAGGAATATCTGGATGGTTCTTACCGTCCATGTCCTCGGTGTACCACATGCTCCAGTCTCTGTGAATCTCCTCGGATCTTCTGGAACTTTGTGCCCGGATCAGCTCAGACAGTTTGTGAATCCTGCGGATGTTTTTCGCGGTGGGGTACCGGCTGCCGTGCCGGATCACGGCGGTCAGGTGCACCGGGGAGCAGCGCTCGCTCTGCGGAGCTCTCAGAACGGATTTATTCACCGTCAGAATGTCCCGCAGCAGCACCGGGTTCACTTCCTCGTATCGTGTTTTAGTCCCGAAATACGGAGCGATGTCCGGTATGTCCGGTAGCGGCGAAGAGCAGGAGGACAGGCGGCTCAGGACCAGGACCAGACCGAAGGGGGCCGCAATAAAACCGGGTCTAGACAAGAAAATCGGCCTCATTTTGGTTCTCCGGTAATTCTAACAATTAACGACACCGCCTTTGTTTGCTTTGTTGTTGTTCCGGGTTTGTATGACCTTTGACCTCTCTGGTATTTTCTCTGATGGCCGACAAAAAATATTCCGGGAACATTTCAGTTGCTGCTTATAGAACGAAGAGAACTTTAATTAAAACACGACACTTTACACCAAAGAGACGAAAAGCAGTTTTTATTAAATTTAATTTCCCCACAGACATTCATTTTGTTTGAACATACATACATGCGCAAAAATCAAGCATGACTTTATTAAAAGAAAAGTTAGCCTTCATGTCGTTTCACAAACCCAGTTTCTGCTTCATGATTTTCACAAAACCTATTTTTTTTATTTTCTTAAACGCATCAGTTAGAAAGCCAATCACAAAGCCAGCCAGAGGGAGAGAACACCTGATTCAGACAGGTCACAGCCAAGTCCCACAGGTCGTCCACCTCAGAAGTATGAGGTGGGGTCGGACTTGTCGCACATCTGGACGTGCACGTGCGAGGTGATTCCTGGGTAAACGGTCTGCATGGGCAGCATGACGCCGAGCCGCTGACCTTTCCTGACCTCCCCCGAGGTTTTGTCAGGCCTCACGTAGAAGAGCTTAAAACACAGACCTGCAACACACACAACCTGATCAATAACCCACCAATCACCCAATCACCTATCACATAACCAGTCATCATCAGCCAATCAATCACCTATCACAGAACCAATCATCATCAGTCAATCAATCACCTATCACAGAACCAATCATCATCAGTCAATCAATCACCTATCACAGAACCAATCATCATCAGCCAATCAATCACCTATCACAGAACCAGTCATCATCAGCCAATCAATCACCTATCACAGAACCAATCATCATCAGCCAATCAATCACCTATCACAGAACCAATCATCATCAGCCAATCACCTACCAGCTGTTTGTTTTAGGATTTATTGATCGGCATGTCATTGAAAGAAAATTCATTTTGCTTTGAAAATAAGCCTGTAATAATTTGAGCTCAGATGGAAAATTTTTACTTTTTCTAAATAAAAATTTTTAAAAAGATAAAACAGCCACTGGTTGTACTAGGGTTGACTGATAAGTTCTGAGCCCCACACATGCAGGTCATTTAAATGGTATTTTCTGTAAATTTCTCTACATTCTGGAGGACTTTTTTGGATAAAATACTTCCAGCATGGATGTCAGAAGGCTGGAGAGATGGAAGGAGATTTTGATGGAAAATAAAGAACTGAAACATCTGAGTTAGAACTTTCTATCATAGGCTCACTACTTATCAATCAGCTGTTGCACAGATCTTTGTCAGATCTGTGCATAAAACCCCAAATTCACAATAAAAACAATCACTCAGGTTACAGATGTAGCTGAGTTATCAATAATTATTGATAATAACTGATAATCTGATAATTGCTTGTCGGCTGTAACGACCTTCTCCTCGCAGGTTGATGCCTTCGTTAATGGCCGCCTTCCTGGAGTCGGTGTAAACCGTCAGCTTTCCATGGAGCGTCACGTCAAACGGAGCATAGACAGTCGCTCCGTCGCTGCAGACGATGTCCAGGCCTTTATGTGTCCGAGTCCCTCTGAGACGGAAAAACAATTTAAAATGAGGACGAACAGGAAGTACCAGAGTTTCATGATGCATCAATCAGAATTTATTCTGCTGCAGTTTCTGAACTTTGTGTTCTGATGAAAACGTGTTTTTCTGCAGTCAGCAACTTCCTGTCTCTCCATCTGTTCTCACTTCCTCTTTCATGCAGAAACGAGCTTTGGACACGCATGTCAGAGAAGAAACATTTCATTTATGGTGTCTGCAGCAGCTGATTATTTATGAATGGTCAGGAAACAACAGGAAACGATTCGGTCTGATGTTTAAAAAAAGTTTTAAATGGTTTCCAGTTTCATAACATGTGTGTTTATTACATGCTAAATCACTGGAATGGTCTTTTAAGAGTTGTGACTTCCTTCTGCTGGATTGTTTCATGTTTTAAAACTAAAAACATCAAATGCTGCTCTGATGTGTGTGTGTGTGTGTGTGTGTGTGTGTGTGTGTGANTGTGTTACCGGCCGGCTCCATAGGCTCCCTGTCCCCAGCTGTCTGACGTCCTCCTGGCGTTGTTGGAGTTTCCGCTGCAGAGCTGACTGAAGCGAACGCCTTCACACACACTGAGCAGTGCTGAGAGACAGACAGGTAGAGAGTGAGACAGGTAGTTTACTACGGAAGAGGATTAGGGCCATTTGAAAAAAAAAAGAAGACTTCTGAGATTAAAGTCAGGACTGTGAGATGCTGTGATCTCAGAGTGAAGTGCAGGTAGGGTTAGGGTTAGGGTAGGTTAGAGTAGGGTAGGGTTAGGGTTAGGGTAGGGTAGGGTTAGTGTTAGGGTAGGGTTAGGGTAGGTTAGGGTTAGGGTAGGTTAGGGTAGGGTAGGGTTAGGGTTAGGGTAGGGTAGGGTTAGTGTTAGGGTAGGTTAGGGTTAGGGTAGGTTAGGGTAGGGTAGGGTTAGTGTTAGGGTTAGGGTGACCCTGCAGCTGGTGGCTGACATCTCATGCTGGATGAAAACTAAAACTTCAAACAGATTAGTCAGATCTTTCTTTTGGATAAACCAAGTCTTCTACACATCCTCTTTAAAGTTTGGACACTTATTACTTTGCCATGCTGATGTGCTAAAATCACAAGTATTTCCTTGTTACTGAAAGAAAGCCTGAAATACAGATTTAGNCATGCTGATGTGCTAAAATCACAAGTATTTCCTTGTTACTGAAAGAAAGCCTGAAATACAGATTTAGCAAGTGATCTACGTCTGACATGCAGCCAGAATGAAATCATGTGAGTTTAATTCTAGAACTTTTTTCTCAGAAGTCTTCATTTTTTTTATAGTGGCCCTAATCCTCTTCCGTAGTTTAACATTAGACAAAGAAAGAAAGAAAGAAAGACAGAAAGAAAGAAAGAAGGACAGAAAGGACAGAAGAAGACAGGAAGTCGTTACCCAGCACGGCTAACAGCGTTGTTTGTCTCTTCATGGTGAATCTCTTTGATCTCTGCTGCTTCTGGAATATTAAGGATTTATCAGCCAATCAGAAGCTTTATGTAGCTGATGGACACCTCTGGCCACGCCCCCTTTATGTCTCAATAACGGCCCTGTTTCGTCAGAATAAAATGTCCTCTGATGACTAAACTAACCTGTTTCAAAACAAACAGTCTGTGTCTGATCGAGTCTTACAGGGAGTTGATTGATAAGTTCTGAGCCCAACATAGAAGCATGTTAAACTGGACACGTCTCGTTTCCAGGACAGAAGTAAACATTTATGTACAACTAAATATTAAAGTACTGAAAAATTATCAAGTATGCAGGTTGATTGATAACTTGTGAACCTGTAGAAAGCTCAGACTCAGAGCTGCTGCAGTTATTTGTTTTCCAGCAAAAATCTACAACCTGTAAATATAATAAATAATAATAATCTAACGAAGAAGACGGTTATTTAATATTCAGAGTGTTGACAGACAGGAAGTGAACAATCTGCACTATGATTCATCTTCATCCTGGAAAAACAGGAGCCACCAGAGAACAAACAGAAGTTACACTTTAACTAAAGCTGACTTTCTGACCGGCAGAGTTTGGGAAAATCCAGCCTGAGAAACTTCCAGAAAATCAGCTGTTTTTCTGACTTTTCCATCAACTTTCATTTGATTAATGAGTGAAAACAAAACCTGACAGGATTTTATATTTTTATTACCTCTGATTTAACAAACATCTTTAAAAAGGGAAGAAATACTCAAAGAAGGAAACAAGGGAAGGAAAGAAAAGAAGGAAAAAAGGGAGAAATAAGTCAGAAATGGCGTGGAGGAGAAGGAGGCGGAGTCTGAGTTTCCTGTCATTTCAGCAGAGAATCAGGCCCTCGCTGAGCGGCATGTTGATGTGAGCGCTGAGCAGCGGGAAGCTCCGCCCCTCGTGCAGCACGAACACCTTGATGATGTCAGAGACGCCCTTGTCGCTTGTGCACTCCACGAAGGTCTCCACGGGGTAGACGAGTCCCGGAACCAGCAGCGGGATTCTCATGTACGGGTTCCTCATCCGGTACAGGTTCTGGTCGTACAGGAAGCTGATGGCCAGGTTCATGACGGGCCGGCACGCCGCTGTGTTCTGGATGTTCAGGGTCAGTTTGAAGGACGGGCCGAGGCCCTGGACCACCGCGTTCATCCTGAGCGGCTGGGTGGGACTGGCGGAGACGGGAGGCAGGCTGGACTCCAGCGCCTTCACGTAGGCTTTGGCCGCAGCCAGACGCAGGCGGCTCAGGTCCATCTGGAAGGCGCGATGCATGGCGAGCCCGTTCTCACGTTCCCGCACGGTTTGGTCCACATACAGCTTGGTCTTCTTGGGGACGTTGAGGCGGATGCTCTGGGCCACAGGGGGGCCGGGGGTGCTGTCCCTGTCCTCAAACGCTGCCGTCCTCTTCAGGATCTTCACCATCAGGCCGCCGCCCTTCATGGTCAGGATCAGCGTCCCGTCCTCGCGGCCGTAGCAGCCGAAACAGATCCCGGTGACCACGTCAGGCGTCCTGATGGTGCTGAGGAGGTTCTTGTCCCGGTACAGGTGAACCTCGCAGTTAGCCACACCCACCAGAATGGCCTGGAAGCCCCGAGTGGGCAGATCCATGGCAGCCATGGTGGCGATGGCGGCGGGGAGGCCGACCTTCCACAGCTTCTTCCCCTGAAGACACGAGACAGAAGATCAACGTTTCCACATCACGATTACCGACAAAAATACCAGGATGTAAAATATGTCACATTCAGAACCGGCGAGGAAAAACGGCACGTTTCTCATCGTCAAATCATTTCCTGCTGACAAACCTGAGCCTCGTAAAGAAATGCCGTCTGTTGACGTTTTACCTTCTGAGTGAAGCACTGCAGGCTCTCGTCGGCTCCGCCCACCACCACGTTCTTGCCGATCCTCAGCAGACCCACGGCGTGACACGGCAGCTCGATGCGGTACTTCGGTACCGACGATTCTCTACGAAAAAAACAACTTCTCCTAAATCTGGTTGTTGGACAGGAAACAGCCAAAACGTCTTCATTCTCCAAAATAAAACGTCACGACAACGACTTTCTGAACATCAGACCCTTTTTAGCTTCTCTCTCATTGGCCGCTTTTCTTACCTGCGCAGAATGTAGATGTTTCCATTGCGGCAGGCCACCGTGATGCGAAACTCCACGTCAAACTGACCCGTCACGTCCATCATGGTGGGAGCGGCGGGCAGCAACATCTGCAGCGTCCAGACAGAAGACAAGAAGAACACGATGATGTCCAGGTTTACAGACCGTCTGTCTGCACGTCTGAACGTCTTTACAAACGAAGCATCGAGCTAAACGCAGTGAGCGGCTCTGAGGTCAGAGGGCGTGCAGAGAGAAGCTCTCTGATTGGTTCTCCAGAGGAACCTTTGCAGGGTTCGCCTGTAAAGACTTTGGAGACGTTATAAACGGCATGGACTGTGTTTTTTGACCTTGGAGAGGATGATGAAGGCTTCGGGGTCGAGCACGAACACGTGGCAGCTCTCCGTGCCGATGACCAGACAGCTGACGCCGTCCTCATCGGCCGTGCTCTTCTTCAGCGTTGAAATGCAGGTAATGACGGTCTGAAAACCAAAGACATGATAAAAATGTCTTTTTGTCTGTCGCCCCCTGCAGGTCAAAGTGTGCACCTGTCCTACACCTGCTCTGAGGTTTACCTGCCGTTTGATTGGCTGCTGCTTGTGAAGGTCGACAAAGTCCTGCATGTTGTGNTGAGGTTTACCTGCCGTTTGATTGGCTGCTGCTTGTGAAGGTCGACAAAGTCCTGCATGTTGTGCGGCTCCAGAGCGAGGAAGCTGAGCGAGCGGACGGACAGCGGGACGTCGGCCTTCTCCCTGATTCCCTCCAACATCTCCTTCAGGTTCAGAGGGTCGATCTGACCTTCCCGAACCTGCTGCCACACTTCCTGTACAGAAACACGAGCGGCGTCACGACGTCACGATGTCACGACATCTCCAAAACGACTTTTGCTGCTGCAGCTTTACTTTACAGCTAAACTCAGAAGATTGTTTCATCATGTTACTGGAAGTCTGATGACTGTCTAAATAGGCAACTGTTTGCTAACATCATCACACACACACACACACACACACACACACACACACACACACACACACCTGCTCCAGGGCGTTGACCTCCAGGCCAGGCAGGGTGAACTTGAAGTAGGGCCTGAGGTTTTTGTAAACGTAGATGCAGGGGCCGGACGCCACGGCGATGGCTGGGATTCGTGGTTCATGCAGGTCCATGAGGAAGGCGACCAGGCCGGCGGGCAGGTCCAGCAGCGTGCTCTCGCTCGTTAGCGCCGTGCCCCGGTACACCTTCAGCTTCATACCTGACGAGCCGGTGCCCAGGTCACCCACCACCAGCCGGCTCTCTCCGTCCCCGCTCAGGTCAGTCAGGTCCATGCAGGATGAGAAGGTGTACAGACCGGCCACCGGGTCGTAGTGAGCGTCCAGCCACTTCCCGCCATCACCGCTCCACTCCCCCGATGATGTCATCATGTGGACAAATGACTGCGGAAGACGCAGGGTCAGATGTGTTATTCAACCTTTATTTCAACTGCAACACCACGACGACGGCACGCACGCACGCACGCACGCACGCACACACACACACACACACACACACCAGGTCCAACATAAGGCTAGCAAGCCAGTGTTTGGGCAGGATAACTAAACTAGCGTGTTGTCGCTCAGTGTACACAGTGGTGCTGCAGCAAAGACTGGGTCAGTGTGTTTTTTTTTACACAATTTCAGACATATTACAATAAAAGACGTAAATATCTATAATATGTCCGCTTTGATGAGTTATTAAATTTTTCCATGCAGGAGTCGGTTGAACAGCAGCTAAACAGCGCCCTCTGCAGGCCACGTGTCATACAGCGTGGACTGGAAAATTCCACTCAGATTTTGGTGAAGAAGAAGCAGGTTCAGCTTGTTATCGTGTAAAACTTTATTAGCATTAGCATTATTAGCAGCATTAGCTGTAAAGTGTTTTTACTCTTGAATAAATCGAATTTACCACAGTCTGCACTCACGGCTCCGCCGTTGCCAGGGAAACCGGGAGCCGCGTCCTCCTCGCTCCTGACGTCAAATGCTTTGTAATTTATTTGGAAACTTTGCGAGTCTTTTCGATCAGAACAGGTCAGGAAGCTTTACAGGAGTCAGATTCACCAGACAAGATGTTCTGTTAGCTATTAGCTTCTGTCCTCTTTGCTGTAATCCTCAAATCCTTCACCCTCCTCATCCTCCTCCTTCGCTGCGATGTCGTCCCCGTCTGATGACGTCAGCTACTAGTTGTATTTACATGTTTTTTTAATTCTCTGAACTTTATTGATCCAATAGCAAAGATCTGACAAAATCAGGTAACAGAACTGAGTTTACTGTTATACAGATCGTCAAAAATAAAACAAACAATAAAAAATATAAATCTATACAAAGGTATAAAAGAAAAGGTATATAATCTTAACTCTAAACACAATAAAATAGTTAAAATACTTAAATCGGTTAATTCTCTATGTCGAGAAAGTAAGGAGTTTTAGTTATTTGTGAGGCTTAAAGAGTCTGGATACTGGATACCTTAAAAGAAAGGAGTTAAATTTACATGAATATAAAATTTTACCATTAAAAAACACACAAACGAACAGAAAATAATGTTCCTCTGCTCGAAACATTTAATTATTATTTAAAATAAAACTTTAAGAGTTGTTAATGAAGTAAAAATATGAGAAGAAAGTTATTGCCAAAAACATTACGTACATACCAGTATTTTATTTTTTATGTAGTGCGTTAATAAGGTGACAAACGTGAAATTATTATTACTTTTTATTTTTGTATTATACGATAAATATGAATATGATCTTGTGAAACATGTTGTAGATTTCCATATTTTTTTTAATGTTTGAGGATTACATCTATCTAGCTATCGAGCTAGATATCGAGCCAACAGTATCGCGAGATTACATCCAAATCTTGGAACGAGATTCTGTGTCACGCTATCCTTTTCCCGATTTCTGATTGGTTCTGGTCGTAGTTTAAAAAGTAAACCGCGACGAGAGAAGAGACGCTAGTAGCAGCGTGCTAACTAGCTGTGGATATTTTCTTCTTTTAATAGAACGCTCCTTATAAAGTCCGTCCATCCACTGTGAGTCCGTAAAAATGTCTGGGAAATTTATGCAGCAGTTATATAACATGAGATGTTCCTTAACGACGACACGCTTGTTCTGCCAGCGACAGTTAGCTGATAGTGGCTAATGCTAACAACAAATTTGTTCTCATTGTGACATTAGTATGAGTTGTGTGTTTGTATGAAGCTTTAGAAATCTTCAGCGACTGTTTAAAACTAACTAGCTATGTTATGTTATATATATGTTATATTTTCATATTCATGTTCATGTTTTGTTTGTATGAGAAGTCACTTTACCAGTCCAAACAATGCAAATATGAGCCACCGCCAGGGGGCGCTAACACACCTGTACGGCATCATGACTCGTTATGAACGAACCTATTAGCATATACGAATAGTCAAACCTGCTGGAAGAAGAATGAATTCTTTTTAAGGAAAATTCACGCTTGTCGTCACTTTTCCGTAACTTTCCCACCGTGCTGCTGCTGGCAGAATGATGAGTTCATTCATCTGTCAATCATGTCAATCCAACTAATCATTTCAGCTGGAATTAGTACAGTTTGACGTGTGTGTGTGTGTGTGTGTGCGTGCGTGTGTAGCAGGATGATGGAGTCTTGTTTAGCCGATAAGCCAGAGAGAGTGGGACCCGTGGAGGTGGAGGACATCAAGAGAGATCTGCTCGATGAATTCTCTGCTCTTCCAGCACAGGTCTGCCTACCTGTCTGTCTGTCTGTCTGTCTGCCTGTCTGCCTGTCTGTCTGTCTGCAGCGATCAGCATGTCCATAGTTTGACGTGTTAACATGGTGAACGTTTTTTTCTGCTGCTGTTCTCTTTTGTCGTCAGAATGAAGCTGATCCAGTAAAATTTACACTAAACAAAATAAAATGAATGAGACCATAAACGTTTTTTATATCAGGATGGTGGCGAGTTTGGAGTTGGTGTGGTTTTGATGTTGTTGTCCTGCTCAGGGTGGTGCTCCGTCCCAGACGGAGACGCTGCAGGTCTACCTGAGAGTTCGACCGTTTACAGCGAGAGAGAGCGACAGCGGAGAGACACAGGTAAACAAACACCTCCGACAGGTTCATTTATATCAGCCTTTCAGGAGACGAGCTGTTAGCCAGGTAAAATCATAAACGACGTGACAGGTGAGTGTTGATTGATAAGTAGTGAGCCTACGCCATCCTGACCGTTTTTCTGGATCTGCTGGACTTACGATGCAGGAGTGCATCGCCATGGAAGGGCCGGACACGGTGGTCCTAAAGGCTCCGAGGAGCTGTCAGTCAAACCGACAGAGTGAGAAGCCCCTCCCACAGACAGCACAGAGATTCACCTTCACACAGGTAACATCACCTCTACCTGTCTGTCTGCATGCCTTCATTATGGCTTTAAAGGACAATTCCACACATTTCTGGGTTGAACAAATGTTCAGTAAAGAGTAAATATTTCCTCCTGCTCTTTGAGAAGGAAGCTGTGAGTATTTTGTAGATGTTTTCTGTTCTGATTGTTGTCATGTTCAGGTGTTTGGTCCAGAGGCCAGTCAGAAGACGGTGTTTGAGGGTTCGGTTCGTAGTTTGGTGCGAGACGTTCTGAACGGAGGAAACTGTTTGGTGTTTACTTATGGAGTCACCAACGCTGGAAAAACTTTCACTTTTGTTGGTGAGAAAATCTGTAAATCATGCAGCTTTTCCTGTTTTTAAATAATCTTGTAACCTTTAACCTTTAATAAAGGTTAGCCTAGCTTTCCTGTTGATGACACGTACCTGTCTGTCAGGTCCGGACCACGACTCGGGGCTGCTGCCCAGGTCTCTGGCCATCATCTTTAACAGCATCGAGGGTCGAGTTTACGGGCGGAGCGACCTGAAGCCTCAGCGATGCCGAGACTTCTGCAGACTGACGGCAGAGCAGCAGACGGCAGAGAGCAGCTGCAAGAAGAGGCTGCTCAGACTGCTGAAGGAGGTGAGACAGGCGGAGGGACAGACAGGCAGACAGGAGGAGAGACAGGCAGAGAGGAGAGACAGGCAGACAGACTGAGAGACAGACAGGTGCTAATGCAGACAATTGGTCTCATCTGGGATTTAAGAATCGTTGTTGGTATGATTTGTTTTATTGTTGATAAATAAATTCATTCATTCTGTACAAGTTCTCATCTGTCTGTCTCTCTGTCTGTGTGTCTCTCTGTCTGTCTGTCTCTCTGCAGAGTGATAGAAGTCTCACCTCCTGTAGATCAATGTTTCTTGAAGGTTGGTGACTCAGGCTGACGTCAAACTAGAAACTCCAAACTCCTACAGCTTCTAAAGTGTGTGTGTGTGTGTGTGTGTGTGTGTGTGTGTGTGTGTAGGTTCCTCCGTCAGCAATGACAGCAGCGTTTCAGAAGCTGACAGCTTCAGTCTGGATGTCGGTTCCAACACACACTTCTCTGTCTGGGTTTCCTTCTGTGAGATTTACAATGAGAACATCCACGACCTGCTGGAACAGGTCACACACACACACTCACACACACTCTCACACACACACATACACACACGTCTGTGCTCAGTAATTAATCAGTAATCATGAACGGCTTTTCTGCAGGCTGATGCATCAGATGAATTATGTCATCTCTTTGACCTTTGACCTCTGTTTGTGGCCATTCGTGTTTTTGTTTTTGTTCATTGTTCAGGTTCCCAACAGACACAAGAGGGCTGTCCTGCGTCTGTCCCAGGACGTCAGAGGAAACTCCTTCATCAAAGGTAGAAGTGTGTGTATGTGTGTGTGTGTGTGAGAGAGTGAGACTTACTACATATCTATTTGTGTGTATTTGAGCACAAAGTGTCACGTTAAAAAGCTGAAGAAGCTGCAGATCCGTGTGCGTGTTCTGAGTTCTGATTGTTTCTTCAGCTGTAAAATGCAGCAGGAAGTTCCTGCAGGCTTTGCTGCAGTCAGAAAATCCACCATTTGAAGCCTCAGATCACGTGTGTGTGTGTGTGTGTGTGTGTGTGTGTGTGTGTGTGTGTGTGNGTGTGTGTGTGTATATGTATATGTATATGTATATGTATATGTATATGTGTCAGACCTGCATTGGGTCCAGGTCAGCAGCTCAGATGAGGCCTATAAGCTGATGAAGGTAGGCCGGAAGAACCAGAGCTTCTCCTCGACCCAACTGAACCATCTGTCCAGCAGGAGGTCAGAGGTCACAGAAACACGCTTTACACACTGATGTCATGTCTGCATGCAGTGTCATGCTGATGTCATGCTTTGGTTTGTCTTTTTTTCATGTCTGCAGCCATAGCATCTTCTCCATCAGGATCCTCAGAGTGGAGGACAGCGGCGGCGTTCCCAGAGTCCTCGGCATCAGCGAGTAAGACAGACCTAGCTTAACTCCACAACAACACGCTACGTCACAAACACACATCTGCTGTTAGACCTAGCTTAAATCCACGACAACATGTCACACGTCACAAACGGCACCAAAAACTTCAACATGTCAGCGTTAGCTCAGACTTCCTCTCCTCATAACTTGATATTTTCAGCAGCATCTGTCTGAAATGTGAAGTTACTGTGACACACGTGTGTTTTTTTTTTTTTTTTTTTTTTTTTTTTTTTTTTTTTTNTTTTTTTTGGAAGGCTGGCGCTGTGCGACCTGGCGGGCTCAGAGCGATGTTCCCGCACGCTCAACACAGGAGGACGCCTGAAGGAAGCCGGAAACATCAACAGCTCCCTGCTCACGCTCGGAAAGTGCATCAATGCCATGAGACTCAACCAGAACGCCAAGTACGAGCTCGCTGCGTGTNCAACAGCTCCCTGCTCACGCTCGGAAAGTGCATCAACGCCATGAGACTCAACCAGAACGCCAAGTACGAGCTCGCTGCGTGTGCGTGTCTGTGGCGTGTGCGTGTGCAGTTCTTCTACAGTAATTCCTCTGCTGCTGAGCTTGTCTCTCGTATAACCCTGTAACACCTTGGCTATTTCTGATTGGCTGACGGGCGTCTAGCTGAACCTACAAATGCCTTCAGTCTCCAAATTTGGGAAACAACTTATGAAGATAAACTGTGGCGTCATCTGTCCTTTAGGTGGCGCTACAGTCACATGACATCAGTAATACCTGTTCCTGTCTCCAGGTTCCAGCATCACATTCCCTTCAGGGAGTCCAAGCTGACTCACTTCCTGCAGTTCTTCTTCTGTGGTGCCGGCCGGGTCTCCATGGTGGTCAACATCAATCAGAACCCGTCCAGCTTTGACGAGACGCTCAACGTCCTCAAGTTCTCCGCTCTCGCTCAGAAGGTCATTCAGAAAAAAAAGATCATTCAGAAAGAAAAAAAGGTCATTCAGAAAAAACAAAAGGTCATTCAGTAAAAAAAAAGTCATTCAGTAAAAAAAAAGTCATTCAGTAAAAAAAAAAGGTCATTCGGAAAAAAAAAAGTCATTCAGTAAAAAAAAAAGGTCATTCAGTAAAAAAAAGGTCATTCAGTAAAAAAAGATCATTCAGTAAAAAAAAGGTTATTCAGTAAAAAAAAAAGTCATTCAGTAAAAACAAAGTCATTCAGTAAAAAAAAAA
>VXCM01005076.1:24039-37096 GCA_014773175.1 Lucifuga dentata
AAAAAAAAAAAAGGTCATTCAGAGCTTCCTGCTGCTCAACATGATGTCTGCTGCCTTTTTACAGCTGTTCAATACTCTCTCTCTGTCTCTCTCTGTCTGACTCTCTTCCTCCTCCTCCTCCTCCAGGTGGTGGTATTGAACTCCAGGCCGGTCGTTGCAAAGGAGGACTCCCAGAGGTCAGCCATGGAACTGTCCATGATCATCAACAAGGCAGAGCATCGGCGAAACGCCCAGGGGCGGGGCCGCAAGAGCTCCATGCTCGCCTGGGAAACCACCCTAGAGGATGTGCCAGAGGATGAGGGTGGTGAGGAGGTGGATGAAGAGGATGAGGATGAAGAAGAGGAGATGGAGAGCGTGATGGAGGAAACGGTGCTGGAGGCTGGAGGTGAGGAGGATGAAGACGAGACAACGGCCATGGAGGAAGACGAGGAGAAGGTACCTGCTGATGTCATCATCTGTGTGTGTGTGTCTGTTTCAGGCCGGCTCTGTCCACTGACTGTGTGTGTGTGTGTGTGTGTGTGTGTGTGCGTCAGCAGGCAGACAGGGAGGCGGTGCTGCGTTTGGTTCTGGAGGCTCAGATCAGAGAAGAAGTCGGCACGGAGTTCATGGCGCTCTTCAGGAAAATGGAGAAAGACTTTGAGTAAAAAAAAAAAAACAAAAACAAAAAAAAAACAATAAAAACATCATGTGACTGAAAAGTCGCAGAGTAAAAATATAACATTGACCTGTGGGAGATGATTTTTCTGTCTCTGTCTGACTCTCTGTCTCTCTCTGTCTGTCTGTCTGTCAGGGACCGTCTGGAGAAGGAGAAGGAGATCCTGGAGGAGCGTGCAGACAGACGTGTGGAGATCATGAAGAATCTGTTCAGCAGGACAGCCCAACAGTCCAGCAAGGTGTCCAGATGCCTTCATCATCATCATCATCAGGCTGAGAAGGAACCCCAGTCATCCTGTCACTAAGAGTGTGTGTGTGTGTGTGTGTGTGTGTGTGTGTGTGTGTGTGTGTGTGTCTCAGGAGGAGCAGGCGGCTCTGCTGGAGGGATTCATCAGCTCAATGTCTGAAGACATCGAGAAGATCAGAGAGGATGCTCAGAGTGTTCACCAGTGTCTGAGTGAACACACACATGCTGCAGGTACACACACACAAATACACACACACAAACTGCAGGTACACACGCTGCAGGTACACACACACACACACGGCTCTGTCATTCATTTTCTGCATCCTGCAGCTGTAAAGTTGACCTTTGACCTTTTGTCATATTGCTGCTTGCAGAGCTGGAGGGCCTGCGATTGGAGAAGCAGCAGTCACATGATGAGCTGCAGGAAGTGAAGCAGGTAGAGCAGCTTTCTCTACTTCCTGTCTGCTACGTCTTTACTTTTCTTTCTTTTAGCTTTAGCTTGTATTTTATCTTACGATCTACCTGGGCGGGTCTTCATATATCTGGGCGGGTCTTCATCTACCTGTGCGGCCGTCTAAGTAGAGCCCATGTATGGGAAACGCCATACCAGAATAAGTCGATGCATTATTTACATAGAATTTATGGACAGCAGGAAGTAACATGTTTGGTGTGAAGTTTCTCTTTGATCATGTGACACCTCAAACTGTTTCCTGTCACTTGTTTTAATACAGTATATTAGTTGGGAGAAATGAATCCAGCTCCATAAATATTAAGCTGACGCTGTGCGGCGTGTGTGTAAGGCGTATGTGTGATGTGATGTTTCATGCCGTGTTCTCGTGTTCTATGTTCAGAACCTGCAGCAGCAGAAACGGGAGTTCTCAGAGCTGATGCTGATCTGTCAGCAGAAAGATGACGTCATCAACAAACTGCAGGCCGCCATGGACGGCGCAGCAGAGGACGCCACCCGAGACGTACGCACGCTGTATTCTAACTTATACAGGAATATTTCACGGTAACACGGCTGCTCACGTTTTCACCAGCAGATCTGGTTTGGATCAGGTTTAGAATTTCCCTCTGACCCCAGGCGTTTCTGGTCACGTTTGTACTCACTATGGGCTCATTTTTCCCGACGATCTCTCTCCGTCCTCTCTGCTCCCACCGGCAGATCAGTCAGAGATTGGCTGGATTTTTGTCACATGACGTTGGTCTCAGGCTTCACACTGAGGAGTGCAGGTTTTGTTGTTTTTTTACAGGATCTGGATCGTATGACGGCGTATTAGGAATGTGTAAAACAGAAAACAAAAAAACCAGGGGCGGCATTTCGAGGTTTTAAACTCACATTTGCCAGTTTAAAAACTTACAAATTTGTGAGTTTTTAAACTCGCAAACTTGCGATTTTTTTTTTCTGAGTACATGGCTCTATTGAATTATAGTTTTCCATCCGATTTAGCAATAAAGAAATATTTGTGCTTTCAGTGCAAAATCATGGAGTTATAAGCGTGTGAACTTTTAAAACTGGCAAATTTTCAAGTTTTAAACCTGGAAACGAGCCTAAATATCTGGAAATAATGGACGACTTTTCAACATTGGTCTCAGCTTGTCAGGGTTAAACATTAAAGGATCATACCAGTGATTTTGCACGTTTGAGCCCAATAGATGCAACCTTCATATACATTACGCGACTGTCGACCATTTTTCAAAGGATG
Organism: Lucifuga dentata; assembly: GCA_014773175.1. NCBI lineage: Eukaryota > Metazoa > Chordata > Actinopteri > Ophidiiformes > Bythitidae > Lucifuga > Lucifuga dentata. The sequence goes on from VXCM01005076.1 coordinate 26,647, forward strand.
AACAGACTCAGCAAATCAAACTTCAGTCCTGGAAATACGTTAATAAAATTGAAATGACAGTGACAGGTGTGTTTAATTGTGTTTACGGTGATGAATAAATGGAATATTTCTGAACGTTGCATTCTGAGTTATGATGTTCTGCTGTGTTTGTCAGAGAAATCAGCTGGAGTCAATCAGGACGGAGCTTCTACAGCTTCAGCTAAACTGCTGCTGCATGAAGACAGGAAGCGAGGAGGAGGAGAGGAGGAGACGGCAGCGTGATGTTCCAGAGGAGGACAGAGGACCAAATAAGAAAAGAGGTAAGAGGAGGAGGAGAGAGAAGAATGGAGGGTGGTTGGTAGAGATGAAGCCTTAGTTTTTATTTTTCTCGACAGTGGTTCTGGAGGAGGAGATCTGGAGGCTCCAGGAGGAGAATGACAAGAAGGAGGAGACCATCTTCCAGCTGAGAGCGAAGGAGGAGGAGGTGGAAAAGGAGAAGACAAGGCTGGAGGAGGAGCTGAGGACGAAGGAGGAAGCTTTGGAGGAGGAGAGAACAAGGCTGGAGGAGGATCTGAGGAGGAGGGAGGAGGTGGAGGAGTTGAAGAAGGAGCAGGTTTTGCTGCAGCAGAAGGTGGAGAAACTGACAGGTAGGAGCAAGACCTCCTGCTCTTCATACAGTCTGTATTAAATGTAGGAAAGGAGGCGTGAGGAGCTGCAGGTTCTTTCCTCAAACAGCTCATTAGTATTTCCTGTTAATAGAAAAAACTCTTCTTAATAAAAGCAGAAATCACAGCTGGAAAAAGAGAAGAAGAAGAAATCAGCTGGAAAAAAAGAAGAAGAAGAAGATGAAGAAGAAGAAATCACAGCTGAGCCTGACAAAGTTCAGTTTCTGCTGTCATAGTTTTCTTTTTGGATCAAATGATGCTATGACGAGGTTTGATTTCGTTTGACCACCATAGCAAACTTCTTCCTGTTTGGATTTTCTTGCTCCGCCAACCGACATTTCTGACCAATCAGAGGGTGTTGTCACATGACGTTAGCTGATGGATTTTGGTTTGATTGGATGTTTTCCTGTTAAAACTGAACCAAACCAACATTTTAGTTCCTGATTCAGACCAGAACAAACGATCTGCAGATCTGAAAACAGCCTTATCTTTTGTTTTCTAATGTGTAATGAGCATTACAGCCTCATGAGGGCACCACACTGGACATAGACTGTTAGGGTCATTTAATATTTACAAGTACTTTAATCCATGTCTCTTCTTCTTCTTCTTCCTCCTCCTCCTTGCAGCTGAAGTGGAGGAGGAGCGTGGAAGCTGCAGCTCAGTCTTTTCCTCTCTGGAGTCGGAGCAGAAGGAGACGTTCAGACTGACGAAGGAGAACAAAGCTCTGATTAACGGCATCTTCCAGCTCCAGACGCAGGTACGGCTTTTCTTCTTCTGCAGAATCTCCCAAATCATCGCATTAACGACACATCAGACATCCTCAGAACTTCAAGGAAATATCTCCAAAAGTAAAAGTGTTCAGGATTTTCATCACCTGCTCAGTGCCTTTCACACCTCAGGAACGTTTTGAGGAAGTTTCCTCCCTCCCTTGGAAATGAAGCACATAATTCTCTCTCCAGATAATTCCGGGAAAAGTTGTTCTGAAAGCGCCTTTGGAAAACCTGCTGGAGTCCTGGTCTTGGTTTTAACCAGACATTCCAAAATACATCGGATAATGAGCAGCCTCTTTGTGCCATGAGGAGTTTTAAACTTTTCCAATGTGAAGATTATTTGGGATTATTTAGTGAATTTTCCGGTCAGATGATCGTCGTTTGCTTCCTGACAGGTGACAACACTCCAGATGCAGGTCAGAGAACAGAGCGACAGCCAATCAGAGCAGCTCAGCACCGCCATGACCCGCCTCCAGAACCTGCAGAGCCAATCAGAGGANCAGCCAATCAGAGCAGCTCAGCACCGCCATGACCCGCCTCCAGAACCTGCAGAGCCAATCAGAGGAGAAGGACAAGACTATCGACAGTCTGACACAGGAAGTGGATCGTCTCACACAGGAAGCAGATAGTCTGAGACAGGAAGTCAAGGTCCTCGTTTATTTCTCTCCTCCGTTTCTTTCGATTCTTTAACAATATTATTGACGAAAGAGCTGATCAGCAATTCTCTGAACATTTGGAATTCTGAAGAATATTTTTAATTGTTTGATTAATCTTATGTTTAAGATATGATTATTAGTTTTATTATGGACTTGAAATTCAACATTCATGTGTCTTCAAGCACCAAAGTATTTTTATTGGTGAAGGGGTCGTTATGAGGGGCGGAGCAGCAGCAGCGTTGTGATTGGCTGGTTTGTGGGGATGTTTCAGGAGGAGGGGCGGGGCAGCAGCAGTGTTTTCCATGCCGCCATGGAGGAGCTGAGGAAGCAGAGCGAGGCGGCGCTGGAGAGATCGGCTCAGAAAAGCCGAGAGCTGGAAGCCCTGCAGAGAGAAAAAGTCCAGCTGGAGAAAACGCTGGCAGACAGGTAAGCTACAGTCACAGAACACCTGACCTTCATCTGCAAAAATAACAACTCTGCAGCTGTGGAGTTAGTGGACAGGTATAACAGGTGTAACAGGTAAACAGGTGTAACAGGTATAACAGTAAACAGGTAAACAACCTGTAACAGGTATAACAGTAAACAGGTAAACAACCTGTTACACCTGTTTACCTGTAACAGGTGTAACAAGTAAACAGATATAACAGGTAAACAGGTATAACAGGTGTAACAGGTGTAGTGACCACAGGTAAAATATATTAACTACAACAATATATTTACTGAATGATTCATCTTCTGTCATAAAGAGAAAAGTGAACAAGTGACAACAAAAAGCCTGAATATCATAATTTCAAACTTAACTCCTTCTCCCTCTTCTCCTCTTCTCCTCCCTCTCCTCCTCCTCTCCTCCCTCTCCTCTCCTTCTTCTCCTCCTTTCCTCCTCTCCTCTCCTCCCCTTCTTTTCCTCCTCTCCTCCTCTCAGCGAGGAGGTGTGCATACGGCTCAGAGAGGAGGCGTCCTGTCAGAAAGCAGAATTCTCCTGCCAGCTGCAGAGTTTGCAGGCAGAGAATGAGGCCCAGCGCGGAGCTCTGCGACAGAGACTAGAGGAGCTGGAGCGAGCAGAGGAGGAGAGGAGGAGGAGGATGGAGAAGAGCCAGAAGGAGGGTAAGAACATGAATTCAGAGCTGGTGATTATAAATAAATAAGTAGCTGTTATTTTTTATGGCTTTAATTTTCTGTTCAATATAAAACACTTTTTTAACTTTAACACACAGAAAGTCTATATATGTGCAACCGCCCGCTGCTTCATGCAACACTGCTTCCTGCAATGCTGCTTCACCGCTGCTTCACGCAATGCTGCTTCATGCAACACTGCTTCACGCATCGCTGCTTCATCGCTGCTTCATGCAACACTGCTTCATGCAACGCTGCTTCGTTGCTGCTTCATGCATCACTGCCTCATGCATTGCTGCTTCATGCAATGCTGCTTCACGCATCGCTGCTTTACGCAATGCTGCTTCACGCAACGCTGCTTCATGCATCATTGCCTCATGCAGTGCTGCTTCATCGCTGCTTCATGCATCGCTGCTTTATGCAACACTGCTTCATCGCTGCTTTCTGCATCGCTGCTTCAATGCTGCAGTTTCTTACCAGTCAAAAGTAAAAAGTGTTTTTTGGTGGGGGGGTTTTCTGGATCCTGTTCTTGTTCATTTTTGTCACCTTTAATTATTTCCACCGTTTCTTCTTCTCTGTCAGGAATGTCGAGCCTGAAGGAAGAAGCCCTGCAGTGCAGGAGGGAGGAGGAGGAGGAGAAGGAGAACAGAGTGTTAGAGGAGAGGAAGGTGTCGGTGGTGGAGGAACTGAAAGCAGAAATGCAGAGACATCAGGAGAAGAGGAGGAGGAGGAGGAGGGAGAGGAAGCAGCCAGAGGAGGAGGAGGAGGAGGAGGAGGAGGGGGGGAGGAGAAGGAGAAGGAGCCAGGAGTTTGAGGCTGTGAGGAGAGAAGTGGAGCGACTGCAGAAATTGAAGGAGGAGAAAGAAGCTCAGGTCAGCTGGTCCACCGAGTAAATTTTCAGCCTGAGAAATGCTTGAGCTATGGGCTCACAACTTATCAATCAACCCTCAAACCTGTGTGTGTGTGTGTGCGCGTGCAGATGAAGCAGCATGTCCCTCATCTGGAACAGGAAGTGAGCATCTCTCCTCTGCGGCACAACACAAAGAAAACCCCCAAAACCACAGGGAGGAAGAGGAAGAGCTCTGAGGTGGAGGTGTGTGTNGTGTGTGTGTGTGTGTGTGTGTGTGTGTGTGTGTGTGTGTGTGTGTGTGTGTGTGTGTGTGCTCATGCGCGCGCGTGTGGCAGATAATGCACAGCTGTCAGCATTAGTCTTTTTTTAACATCATCACAGCTGAATTTTTGTTATGATGAGTTCAAGGACCCTCTGACATTTGTGTTTCTAAGTATCTCATGCTTAGTGAAGAAACAGCCGTGTTCAGGTGATTCTTCTCGTCTGCATGTTTGATTATTATGTATTTCCTGACAGCAGGTGTCAAACGTGATGTCAGAGAAACCGTGTGTGTGTGTGTGTGTGTGTGTGTGTGTTAGGACCTGGTGTACAGTGAGAATAAGAGAAACAGACTGAGAGGAAACACTCGAAACAACAAACAGGTGAGCAGCAACAATTCAACCAGAGAGAGAGAGACTATGCAGTACTTAAATCTCTCTCTCTCTCTCTCCAGTCTTCTTCGGTGGAGAAGAGGAAAGATGGGACTCTGCAGAAGATTGGAGATTTAATCCACAGCTCTCCTTCCATACTGGGCAGCAAAGGTGTGTGTGTGTGTGTGTGTGTGTGTGTGTGTGAGAGAGAGAGTCAGTCACACATTCACATTCTCCTGTAAATGTGTGAATAAGTTTGTTGTATTCTCTCTCTCTCTCTCTCTGTAGCTAAAACCATCATTGGTCTGGTCAGTGGACATTTGTTAGAGAAGGAGTCGGTTACCATGGCAACCAAAACCAGGCGTGGACGGAAGAAACTCTACAAGACAGAATTCTCTCCACTGCTCTTCTCTCCAAACACGGTGTGTGTGTGTGTGGTGTGTCTGTGACTTGAGAAATGACAGCGTCAGCTGTTTTCCTAACGCTGAGTTTTGTTGCTAGGTAACGGGAGGAGCGGTGGAGGAGAAAGAGAGCGATCACAACGTCATCAAGAGACAGCTGCGCTCCAAGATGTGCAGGAAGTGACATCATCACGTTATTTTCAAGAGGAAACGCTCAGCGAAGTCACGCCGCAGGATCAGGAAGTCAGTTTGTTTCCACCTGGACACTTTCAGAATAAAAGCTTTTGGTGTTTTCCTTGGAAACTGATGGGAGTATTTTTGTCTTATTTTTTACTTGGTGACAAAGTGCGGCTTTGTAAATACTGTTATTATTTTTACTCCTCCCCCGCTGAGTCTTTTTATTACTTTTTTTTTAATGCTGGGGAAGCGTGATGTTAATAAACAGCAGAGAGAACAGAAACCTTCTGTTTTACTTTGTGAGAAATAAAAATGTCTGCTGAATGTTCTTTCTCTGACTTCCTAAATGGATTCTGAGGTGGCTGAGAGAATCCAAACACGTAGGAGCAAATTTACATTCTGTAAATTCAGAAAACAAGAAAAACAGGAAAAAGGCATGAAGTCAGACGGGAGGAAATTCCACAGGAAGTCCTTTGTCTCTGAAACGTTCTGTTTAAGCTTACTCAGCCGTTTGAGCTTCCAGCCGACATAGAATTCAGAACATTTAGCTTTCCATTCCTGCAGCTTGACAAAAAATGTAAGGAAGAAAAGATAAATGAGAAAAAAATATAATTTAATAATTTCAATAAATTAAATGAAACTTTAATTTTATTGAAATTAACAACAGAGAAAAATGACATGTAGAACTTTAAAACCTGTGGAGTGACTGAAGCACGAGGATGTCAGACTGTTGCTAACGTCATTGTGCTAGCAGGCTAACGTTATGCTTCAACATTAACTGCTAATGTTACCATAACGTTAACATGTAACATTGAGGCATAACATTAGCAGTTAACATTACCTTCAATGTTATGCAACTTTAATGTTATGCTTCAACGTTAGCAGGTAACATTGAGACATAACGTTAGCAGCTAACGTTAGCAGCTAACATTAGCTGAGGCTGCATGATTGAAGCAGAGAGACGTGTGAGCCGGTTTTCTAACAAGAAGTTAATGAAGTGTAGCTGACATGTTCACTTTCTCTTTCCTTCTACAGGAAACTTTATTAAAATCACATCTGCCTGCTTCCAGCTGTCGGTACGTCACGCTAACGGTCCTGCTAACAGTGTTCCTGCTCTGCGGTGCGTTCAGAGTCACATCATTGACCAGAGAACTTAAGAAAGGTTGCCTGGCAACTTGTGATTGTCTCTCTGAATCTTGAAATTTCTAAAAAAAAAAAAAAAAAAAAAGTTAAAAATAGAGAAATCTTGGTTCTAGAAATTCTTTTTCACATGTACTTTTGATTGATTCCTGAGATCAGCAATAAACAGTTTGGCAGAAAAGTTGTGACTTCACACTGCGGAAGGGTTTGAAGCTCTGTGATTGGCTGTTTGACCTCTGGGAGTCAAAGTTGACTTTTCTCCAAAAAAAAAATCAGTGACCTTTGACCTTTTATCAGCGAAGCTGAGTTTTAACATATTTCATATCCATTCCAAAGGTGAAAATAAACTATTCAGCGTTTATTGGTAACTAACTCCTCCCATTTCTACTTATTTCTGTTTGATGATTGGCTGAGCTCCCTCCCATGTGACTCATCTGTCAGTCATGTGACTGAGCTGCCTCCTGAGCAGAGGCGGAGTTATTTCACAGGTTCGAGTCCCCCCCGTCCCAAACCGACATCACATGGAGGAAGTTTGAAGTTTGTTGTGTTAAAACAAATAAAAACAAGATGGAAGGAGGCGTTTTTCCAGCTGACAGGAAATGAAAGAAACAGACCCGTTGTTGCTGTGACATGATCGTTTGATTGACACCTGGCTCGGCCAATCATTGACCTTCGTTTGACTTTGGCATCACTAATTCAGAAGTGGTCTTTTTGCTCCACATGTTGAGCAGACTTCCTGATTTCTCGTCTCCTTGTTGAAAGCGACACAGCAATCTGATTGGTTGGGCGGGCTGAGGGGGAGGAGCTCCTGCTTGGCATTGATTATCACATGGCTCTGTCATGTAACGTTGCAATTCTGACGCTGGCGGCAGCGGCGAAGGCCAGCGGCCGTGGCGAGGACGAGCGCGCTGGCCAGCAGGGCGGCGCCGCTGAGAAAGAAGGTGGCCGTGTAACTTCCTGTTACATCAACCAGCCAACCTGGAGGAAGAGAAGAAGAAGAATCGTGGAACAAACAGGAAGTATGTACAGTCAGTTCTTTAAGGTTCAAAAAGCTTTGTGACAGCGATCTGTAGAACTTCAGATTTTGGGTTGTGAATGTTGATTGATAAGTTGTGAGCCTAGCATAGAAAGGCGTTAACACGAAGCTTTTCTTTCCACACCAGCGACTTTTTTTCATTTAACATGTTTTGTGACCATCTTAACTTCTGTTGGTGTATTTCTAATGCCGACTCTAATCATTTTATCAAAGTGAATTAATCAGTCAACTTATCAGATAATTAGCCTGCATATAATCACTTTTATTAATGATTATTCCTCTCAATAACCCCTGACAGACGCCTGATGTGAACCCTGAGCTTTTCATCAAGCATTTATCTGGAGTTTAAAGATAAGATAAAGTTTTGTTGTTTTCTCTGATCTGGTGTAAATCTTTAACTCTGCAGCATCTGTAAAGTGCTAAAAGTCAAACATCATCTTTGCGTCAGACGTCCACCAACCTAATCTGCCACTAACTGACCAGCAGCCTGATGGCGAGTGATGACGTGTCTTCATGTTACGTAAGATTTTCTGCAACAGACATTAATTATCTTCTGCTGAGCCAACAAAGCGTTTTCTAACGTGCCGCCATGTCATGTTTCAGCTCGTTATTCTAATCAGCTTCCAAATCATCCAGTTGTTCTTGTGTAATTACTGGGCTCAAATATGCCAAATCACCAGTATGGTCCTTTAAGATGATGTGTCATCAGTGTATTTTTTTTTTGTTTTTTTTTTACCTGGCAGGTGTTTGTCTTGTGATGAACGTAAAACGTAACGAGTAACTCGTAGTGAAGGAAACAGAATATTTACTGTTACTTTTCTCTTACCTCCGATGGGCGGGCTGAGCAGGTAAGGGATGGCGTGGAGGAAGTAGACCACACCCAGCGCTGAGGAGAGGTGTGGCATCCCTACCACGTCTGAGGTCACCACGGGGATCAACGCTACGTATGCACCGTCAAAATAACCGTAGAGGACAGCGAACGGGACGAGAAGCGGAAAGGAACAAAGCAACGGAGCGAAGAGGCAACATGTTCCCTCCATCACCACCGAGAAGATGTAGCACGCCAGACGGTACGACTTCAGACACCTGGAGGGGGGAGGGGCAGGTTAGCTCAGAGAGGCAAAATACAGGCTGAGGGAGGGAAAAGTGGGAAAGGAAACGGATGAGAGGAAAACTGCACTTTTAATAACTTAACAGCATCACGTCACAACGACGACGCTGTTTAGTGGATCAGAACACGTGTGTCCTGCAGAGAAAAAAGTCAGGAAGTGTTTTTCTCCGATTCTCACAGATTATTTCAGTATGAAGCCAGATGTTTTCAGAACATTTTCATAATGTTTTCATAATGTTTTCAGGACGTGGAAAAAGAATGAGACAGAATCAGTGGAAAATCACACGGGATTCTAGAAAATTCTTCCCCGTGTGATTTTGTGCTGTGATCTGCTGGACGTTTTTCCACGCGTCTTTTCCACTTTACAGGTTTTTTAAGAAATGTCCAGATTTTCACAGATTGTTTGTCATTCTGTCTCTTAAAGGTTTTTTTTTAACGGTGCAGCTTTTTACGTGTTAGAAAGGCAAATTTTATGAAAATTCAAACAGTAAAAATGGATTTAAGTGAAGTTTTAAACTGCGTCTGGACTCTTTCGTACCTTCTGTCTGTCAGCCAACCAAACGTGACGTTTCCGACAATGTCAGTGACTCCCAGGATGGACATGAGGAAGGCGGCGTTCTGGTGGCTGAGGCCGGCGCTCAGGGCGTACGGTACCAGGTACACGAAGGGCAAGCTGCAGCCGCTGGCCAGCAACAGGAAGGATGCCGCCAGGCCCAGGAAGTCCGGGAGAAGCAGGAAGCTGAACGGCCGGCTGAAAGGGAGCCGCCCACTCAAACTCCGCCTCCTCTTCTTTAACTGATGGGTGGAGTTATCAGGCAGCAGAGGTGATGAAGGTGGCGATGCCGACATCAGGGGTGACTTAAAGACATTGTCGGGTTGTGATGGGAGTTTTGTGGCGAGCTCAGCATCGTTTCCTGTGACAGGAGACGCAGTTTGGTCATTTCCAGAATGATAAAACTCATTACTCAACAAAACAAATGGCTGAAGTTACAAAACGGACAGACGGTTTCGTTATTATGAGATTCAAGAGAAAAAACTGTAACGTCTGTCCTGAGGGAGGCGCCAGAGGGCCGCGCTGTTCAGGCTCATCTTATCTGATATTCTTGCTTCTCACCAAATGGATCCTCCGTTGTTGACTCTTCCCCCGCCTGCTCATCCTCCTGCAGTGTGATTGGTCGGAGCAGCGCCCCGCAGACGCAGAGATTGGCTACGAAGGCGCTGAGGATGAGGAGCGCCCCCCTCCAGGAGTACTGATCGATGAGGAGCTGCACGACCGGAGCCAGCGCGAAGGTGCCAATGCCGCTGCCCGACATGGCAATGCCGTACGCCAACGCTTTCCGCTGCCGGAAGTAACGGCCGACCATGGTGATGGCTGGCGTGTAACAGAGAGCGAAACCCAGACCNGGGGGGGGGGGCTCAGACGTCATTCTACTTCCTGTCAGTCCATTCATAGTGTTTTATGCTGTCCTCTGGAGGAAGAAACTGCTAGCCTAGCTTAGCACAAACATGGCTTCCTGTGTGTGTGTGTGTGTGTGTGTGTACGTATGTGTGTACCTGTAAGGACTCCCATGCTGAAGTAGAGGAGCTCCAGGCTGGAGGTGAAGGAGGAGATGAGGAGGCCGCAGGAGGAGATCAGCCCGCCGAGCATCACCGCCAGCCGACACGAGCAGCGGGTCTCCACCAGGCTACCCAGCGGAGCTACACACACACACACACACACACANTCTATACACACACACACACACACACACACACAATACACATACACATATATATACACACACTATATATATATACACACACACACACACAATACACATACACATCTATACACACACACACACACACACATATATATACATACACATACTATATATATACACACACACACACACACACACACACACACACACACACACACAC
>VXCM01005077.1:3981-37156 GCA_014773175.1 Lucifuga dentata
CCTCTCTCTCTCTCTCTCTCTCTCTCTCTCTCTCTCTCTCTCCCCCCCCTCCCTCTCCCTCTCTCTCTCCATTCAGTTGGAAACATGTCACGGAGGAAACAAACCAAACCGCAGCATGTCCACTCTGACAATTTCTCTCTTATGGAAAACCTACGTGAGTCATTTTAATACTTGGTCATTTTTCATCATTTAGGGAAAAAAATCTATTGGTTTTTTTTTTATGAAGAAATTTGAATGTTGCTATTTTAAAAAGAAGTTAAGAGGAATCCTTAATAAATCCATACAGGGACTTCTGGTGTGTATACACCAATCAGTTCCCATCATATATATATATATACAATATTCCTTGTAGTTGTGTTTATGTCACAGAGTCACTTTGTGATCTTATAATATTCCTAAAATATTCCAATATGAGTTTTAACGTTGGACTATTTCTCTTGCATTCATGTAGGTTTTTTTTGTAGGATTACTATAGGTGAGGGTTAAATCTGTTAAACCTGTCCAATGAAACTGAAATATGTTATTTTCATAATAGTAAAAATATTAAGATAACTATTGTTAATGCACAGCTTTCACCGTAATCTTGAATCGAGATATTTGTTATTGGTCAAGCTGATTTACTTTAAGCTTTGAGAAAGGCAAAGGTTTGATGTAATAAATAATGTTTTTTTGTGTCAGTAATATGTTAATATCTCATTAATGGTGGCAGATTAAAGGAGCATACAAGCGATTTTGCATGCTTAAGCCCAATAAATACCACACACATAATGGTTATATTACTAACAGCCAATTTCCAAAATATAAACCATATTTTAGTTTTTGTGTTATTTTGCCAAATTCCTTAAATCTTTCAACATCAAATGCTCAGGTGATACATCCACCTTAAAATTCAATGTTTCATCTGCTAACACATATGTCTGAATGTAGAAGGGATGGTCGTTTTTAATTTCTCACTAAAAACTGTCTTCTTCTGGGACTATATTCCCTAGCGGAGAAATACATTTTCTTCTGTGCAGCTCCACGTTGGACCACTTCAATAAAGTTACTTCATCAAAAAAGTCAGAAAATTGATTTTTATAGCACTGCAATGAACTGAAACCAAAGGCAGACTGGAAGGTAGGAAAACAAATTCTAAAATGTACTGTTCCACTAATTTGTTCTGAAAAACAGTTGTCAGTAACACAACGTGTATGCAGGTTGTATATTGGGCATAAACATGCAAAATGACCGGTATTGTCCTTTAAGGTCTCATGCTTTAAGGGTGTGTCAGTGGTTCCAGCTGGCATCCTTTAATTTGTATCTGATTTGACCAGAGGTGGGTAGAGTAGCCAGAAACTGTACTCAAGTAAAAGTATTGTTACTTTATAATAGTGACTCAAGTATAAGTAAGAGTAGTCACCAAAATAATGACTTGAGTGACAGTAAGAAAGTATCTTTTAAAAAGATTACTTGAGTAGTGAGTAATTTTAATCAAGCTTATAATCAACAAGCTATAAAGGCTCGTCTGAGGAAAAAAATGCAAAGCAGCCACATGTAGCTTCTAATACAATCCAAATCATATCATATAAAGAAACAGTAGACATAATAAATCACATATTTACCACATAACAAATCATGACAATTCTGGCCTGGCCCCAAGACAGTTAGCTAGGTTAGCTTCATGAATTTACTCAGAACAGAACAGGAAAACTTGAGTTAGCATTAGCAGCAGCAGCTAGTTAAGTAGCTAACGTTGCAGCTTACCGCCACGTTTCCTCAAGTTCCATGTTGATTCTTAGAAGGTGAAATGTCACATTTTTAGCGACAAAGACACAACACATTATGTAGCTGCTGGTTTTGGCAGACTGAAAAGAAAACGTGTGTCCAGGGATGTGCCTCTTCTAAACTCCTGCTGTTGATTCCACCATGACTGTTCTGCTCCAGGTGAAACCATGGAAACGGAGGGTGGGGGTGTGGCTACTTCAGAGCTGAAGCAGACAGTGTAGTGTCTGACAATGAGAGAAAAACTGAACGTGACTGAATTCAAACGAGTGAAATCAAAAGTAAAGCAAAGAGCATGACCAAATGTAGCGAAGTAAAAGTATATTTTTTTCATAAATATACTCAATTATGAGTTAAAAGTATCCTGCAATAAAACTACTCAGTAAAGTACAATTTTGTGAAAAAACGTTACTTAATTAAATGTAAAGAAGTAAATAGAACACATTACTACACACCTCTGGATTTGAATAAACTTGTTAAACTAAAGGATTAATTCACTCATCCTTACTAGTTTCTCTGATCCAGAAGCATTTGTGCTTTGCATAGAAACACCTCACAGCAATACTTTTCTCTCCTTTTGACCTGTTTCAGACGATGTCCGTCTCAGTTCAGAGGATCCCGCGGTGGATCCATGTGCTCATGTCTGCAGCCGATGCTGTGCTGAGTTTAACACTCTATCAGGCCTGGAACAGCACCAAAGAGACTGCTCCCAGAATCCTCCGGTTCTGATTGTGAATAAAAGTGAGGATTTGTTGTCCTACAACAAAACTCTAGCTGCAACCTCCTTCCTGACCAGCCCATCAGGGGAAAGGGGTCCAACAGTAGAGACCTCTGAGATAGAATACTGCAACAATCCAAGGAAAATGTGGAGTTAGTGGACTATTTAAGCAGCAGAAACAGTGCAGACAGTCCAGGAAGCACCTCTGTTCTTCCAGCATCATTCCCTCATCCTTGTAGCTCAGCTGATGAAGAAGTATTCTTATTGAGGAACAGCAGTGTTATTGAAAATCTTAGCAGCACCAAAATGTTAATGTCCCAGTTTTCAGAACAGATTTGCTCAGATGACTGCAACCAAAACCATCAGATTTCAATCGCGTCTCTGCTGCAGCAGCTCCTCATCCTGCAAATACGACAAATCCACCAGCTCCAGCTCATCGAGCAGATCCGTCACCAGGTTCTGCTCTTTTCCTCCTGCAGAGCTGAGATTCCAGAAACTCTGGTAATCTGCGCTGAAGACCTCTCATCTTCAAAATACACCAATCAGCTGAAGGTTCTCAGTGCTCATCTGTCTGAGCAGCTGGCTGCAGCTGCTGCTGTAAGCCAACATTTGGCTAAGCAGTCTGACTTCAAGCAATTTGCAGCCATAGAGCAGCTACAGCTAAGTCATCCTGGCAGCAGAGAGAACTCCTCACAAACAACTCCAGCAGCTCACAAGTGCTCTGTTTTAAACAACTCCCAAATCAATTTCCTGTCCTAAACCAGGAAGTCATCTGATGACTTTATGAGCAAGACTCTGGAGAGCTCTCACCTCTCTCAACCCTCATCTGAAGAGTTCACCTTTCTACCAGACATTGTGAAGGATGTGAATGTCTTGGCAGTGTTGGTCCTCCAACAAAAATCTAAAACCTCTTCAAAACAATCTTTCGTCAAACACCAGTGCAGATTTTGTGGCAAAGTATTTGGGAGCGACAGCGCCTTGCAGATCCATCTGCAGTCACACACTGGAGAAAGGCCATACAAATGCAATGTCTGTGGAAGCAGGTTCTCCACACGGGGGAATCTAAAGGTGCATTTCCAGCAACACAAAGGGAGGTTTCCACGCATCCAGATGAACCCTTATCCTGTTCCAGAGCAGCTGGATAATATCCCAACCAGTACTGGAATTCCTTCTGGTATGACCATGCCACCAGAGAAACCAGTCACATGCTGGTTTGATAGCATATCATCCCAAAATACATCAAACTGTCATTGTTTGATACAGTTTGGCTCAACCAACATCAAAAAGGAGGAAGATGTGATCTCAGCACCTGTTCTTCATTCTCAGAGTCACTTTTCCTTCCATTCAGCAGCAAACAGTGACTTTAACTCAACAGAAAACCTGATGAAGACATCTGATTCTGTAGAGGCAAAGCAACAGATCAAGATGAATCTTGAAACTGAAGATGAAATACCTTCTTGGAACTTTGTCTCTCAAACTATAACCAGAAAGTTTGACAAATCAGTTACATCCAATCAGTTAGTGCGTGGAAAATCTAACTCATTTAACAGATTCCAGAATTTTAACAAAAGTGTATCAAACCCAAATGAGTGTGTCATCTGCCATTGCACACTCAGCTGTCAGAGCGCCCTCAGGATGCATTATCGGACACACATGGGTGAACATCCGTATCGGTGTAAAACGTGCAGCCAAGCCTTTACCACCAAAGGAAACCTGAAAACGCACGAGGCTGTTCACCGCGTGACTGAAGCACTAAGAGTCCAGCACTCGTGTCCATTCTGCAAAAGGAAGTTCACCAGCACTGTCGCCCTGCAGCAATACGTACGAGTGCATATGGATCACCACACGCACAACGCAGACTTTAAGAATCACAAATACAGAATGGACTCTGATGAAGGATTCATGGGTAAAACAAAGCTGTATGACACAAAGAAGCTTTTTGATGAGAGTAACAGGGGCTTTCATGATGATAAATTTTCTCAATTTGATTCCTTTCCCACCTGTTTGTCACCATCTTGGTCTGATGAAAGCTCATTTGATGCTCACAAACTACAGGTCAAATGGATCCAAAGAGAAATCCCAGAAGGTGATGAATCTGGCCAAACGCAAAACCTTCAGCCTGTTGTAAGTGGTACTGGACATATTTCTCAAAGTTCTGATTCAAAACCATCCCAAAATACCCAAACTTCACCTCATTTCAAGAATGCCAAACGTCATGAAACATTCCAAGTGTTGGCCAACCCACCCAATTTGAAGTTCTCCGCATCTGCTGACCTAAAATTATTTACCCATGCTAACGACTCTCCAGGCTTAATCCTTCATGAAAAGGGGCTGTTTAAGAACACGTACTGTGATGTATGTGGAAGACATTTTGCCTGCCAAAGTGCTGCCAAGGAGAGACTGTTCACCTGCACAACATGCAGCTTTTCCACCAAAGGGAACCTGAAGCAGCACGTGTTGACACATCGGATGAAGGATCCTTCATCACGTCTCTTTGAACCCTTGAGTTCGAACCAAAGACCAACCAGCTCCTCCATTCAAACAGAGACAAATACTTTCCCCAACACCTACAACAGGACAGCCAAAGTTCATGATGGTAGATCAGAGACTTCCTCTCATTCTGTGTCCTCCGTAGGTGCTGCGGCGCCTCCTCCTGGTCGGTCTCCCAAACAGCATCTTTGTAACATGTGTGGGAAGAGTTTCTCGTCCTCCAGCGCTCTGCAGATCCACAAAAGGACACACACCGGAGAAAGACCATTCGCTTGTACAGTCTGCGGCCGCGCTTTTACCACCAAAGGAAATCTCAAGGTTATTCTTCTGTTGAAAATCACATCATTCTTCTGCTTTTGGTCAAAAAAGTGGCCTCATTTTTTTTTAAATAAAATGGTCTGTGTATTTTCTGTGTATCTCAAAAGGTAAAGCAGAGCTCTAACACAAAAATTTCTTTCAAACATGAGGTATAGAGGCAGTCAGGCTGGGTAGTTTGACAAACAAAGCACAGGACTTGGACACCAGACATCAGTATTAAAGGAGCACAACGGTGATTTTGCTTGTTTGAGCCCAATACGTTACCTTACTGAAAACCATTTTCCAAAACATTCTACTGGAGCAGAAATACTAGAATTGTATTTCCTACCTCCCAGTTCATTCCAGTATGCTGTAAAAACTTGTAGAGACTTGAAATGTGCTTGAGATAAGTAATCTATCACAGAAACACAACGTCTGTTAAATTTTTTGACCAAGTAACTTCATTTAACCAGTCTGACTTAGAGCTACTTGGAAGAAAATGTATGTCTCCTCCAGGAAATATAGTCCCAGGAGATGACGGCTTTTACCAAGAAATTAAAACGACTGTGCCTCCTACAGTCATGCTTAAATGTAAGCAGGCGAAACACTGAATTTTAAGGTGGCTGAACATTTGATATTGAAAGATTTGGCAAAGTAACACAAAAATGTTTTATATTTTGGAAATGGTTGGCAGTAATGTAATGTGTAGGTTGTATTTATTGGGCTCTAAGATGCAAAATTGGTCCTTCAATGTGCTGTCTAAGGAAATGAGCATCCATTTTTCACTTGACAATGACTCCAGTCTTTACATAATTTATCCAATAAGAGCCTTTTGCACTACAGGAGTTTTTTATTTTTATTTTTTTTTTATTTCAGGAAGTCAGGAATTTCCTTTGTCTCACATAGAGAAAATAGCACCAGAACCATATTTCCTGAATGAGTTTTTGCTCCTTCTCCAGAGTAGAATGCTCTCTGATGGTTCAGGAACTTGCACACTGAACATTGCATCAGATAAGTCAGACACAAGCTTCCCCAAACAGGTGGACTACTGCCATTTTTGTTCAGGATATTCAGAAACCATAAAACTAAAACAATCTCCCCGATTCCCTCCATTGCTTCCATTGTTCATGAATATATGATAGTTTTTGTGAACTATAGACATCACCAGCTCTAGTTAAACTGAAAACTTCTGTCTTGCAGGTTCATATGGGTACTCACATGTGGAACAGCGCCCCCACCAGGAGAGGCTGTAGAATATCTGTAGCCAGATCAATGACAGGTTTTGGAACTTCCTGATCTGCCACAAAAGAATTCAGCGAGAATTTTGAACAAAGGAGAATCTGCTTACCACTTAAACCAAAGTGTGAGCCTTTAGGCAGCTTCTCAGTGGGTTTGACCAGGTAGACCAACAATGTTTCTTTAATTCAACACATCCTTCTTGATGATTGATTGGGTAAACTTGACAATAAACTAAACAATAGACTTGATAATAAAAAAGGGACTCAACTTATTTGCAAGCTTGATGGAAAATCGGAAGGAAATAGAGGACAAATTTATTTATGGACCAAAATTTTGTTAAAAATGTGTAATATACAGTATGTTGCTAATGAGCACGAAAAAGATTTTACTCAGCAAACAATATCATTTGCAAAATATCAGTTTTATGTACTTTTGTGAATTCCATCTGACATACTGGGTTACAGACTGAAAATATAAGACATATTAAAAATAGGGAAGGTGAAAGTGTTATCGTGTGCAATGTATTGTAAAGTCTTGTTTATTTGTTACAAAACTAAAAAGGAAATTTTAGGTAAATACAGGTTTATAGCCTTTACTTGCCAATTTGTGTTTTAATTCTATGTTCTCGGGGTCTAAACTTATGGGGTTTTATTGTAGAAAGCAGAACTTCCTGTGTTTGCAAGGCTTTGTCAGTCACCTTCTGGTTTTTGTATTTGGCTGTATCATCTGCTTTTTTTATGCTTCTGACTGTATCAACTATGATGTTCAAAGAATGGTCACCTTATGTACACCAAGATGGTGGCAAAGAGTTCTCATACTGGGAGCTGAACCCGGGCCACCTGGGTGAAAACCAGAAACCCTAACTGCTAGACCATATGGGAGGTGTTTGTGTACATTTGTAGGCATATTAATAGTGGGATCAGTGAGATACGGTATATTCCCCGGTGGAGACATACATTCACTCCACACTTTTTATTGAGCTTAAACACTAAAATGACAAAACTTCAAAAAAACAAAACAAAACAAACAAACAAAAAAAAAACCTGAATACACGTCTTGTTGGTGATGATGGATGACCTATCCCAAGAACGTTCAAGTATCAACAAGTTGATTTTAATAGCGTACCAGAATGAACTGAAACCAATGGCGGCCTGGAAGGTAGGAAAAACATTTTTAATTCACCGTTCCAGTAGTATGCTTTGGGAAATGATTGTCAGTAATGACGTGTATGAAAATTGAATATAATTGGGTAAAACATGCAAAATGGGTGGTATGGTCCTTTAAAGACTCAAACTCCAAATTTGCTGATATTTACTATGATTTATACAGCGGCCTCAATAAAACACAACATAAATGAAATGAAATGATGAATGGATGAGTAGATAAAAAATAAAATTAAAAAAATGAATAACATAAAATAAAATAAACATAAAACCTTCTAGCATTACATCATTGTCATATAACAACTCTGGCAGAAACAGAAAAGCCTTGATTTCCACTGAAAGCGATCACAAACTGACATGTTTTCAGAAATGGTTTTGTGTATTTTCGTGGCATTCAGGGACACACCGTGCTCTCATCAGCTTCCTTTTTACAAAAAAAAAAAAANAAAAAAAAAAAAAAGAAAGAAAAAAAGAAAAGAAAAACTCATCCTGGCAAACAAAGGTTCTTTCTAATCATTGTATATTTCACCTGAAAACTGCCAGGCTCAGCATGTTCTTTGTTGGCATTTCCTTCGTCAGCAGTGAGCACAGCACTTTTGTCACACTGACAATGGAAATATTCAATAACAGATGACCTGCCAAATCTGCAACGTGGTGAACCAACTGTGCATTGATAACGCCGTGATCGTGGCTTTGTTGCAGCGACGTGCTGGCTGCACAGATCATTGCTGATCATAATGCAGAGGCCCTTTCACAGGCGGCCGGACACGTCTGAGCCTGATGTGCACCGAGAGGACGGCTGCAGCTTCAGCAAAGTCCACATTCAGATTCTTTCATGTCTGATAAAACACAGAACAAATACTTCAAAGTTTTAATTAAGTAAAAGTAGCCACAGTGTCAACAAATACTCCACTATAAGCATTAGCAATACAACATCACAAATCATACAAAGCAAAAGTAGTTCTATCGAAGAAGTGTAGAGTGTATTTCCTTTTCAGTTTTCATTTCTCATGCTGTCAAAACAGGTAAGGAAGGGGGGAAAAAAAAGGAATAATGCAAGTAAATGGAAAAAGAAAAGGTTAAGAAAGGTAGGTCAAAAGAAAGGAAGGGCAGAAAGCAGTAAGATGGAAGAAAGCAGGAA
The DNA here is from genome assembly GCA_014773175.1 of Lucifuga dentata. NCBI lineage: Eukaryota > Metazoa > Chordata > Actinopteri > Ophidiiformes > Bythitidae > Lucifuga > Lucifuga dentata. Next base: position 12,791 of record VXCM01005077.1, read on the forward strand.
ATAATGTTTGAAGGAAGATGAAAGAAGGGACAATAAAAGAAAGGAAGGATAAAGGAGAGAAGGGGGGAATAAGGGAAATAAGAAAGAAAACAAGTAAAGACAGGGAAAATTTAAAGAGGGAAGGAAGGAAGGAAGGAAGGAAGGAAGGAAGGAAGGGAAGGGGCAGACAGAAGGATGGAAAGAAGACTGAAAGAAATCAGAAAAGAAGGAACAGCACAATTAAATTAAAAAAAAGAAAATTTATAGAAAATTTCTCAATTTCCCTAAAGACTAAAAGTGAGAAAGTTTTTTTTTTTAACAGCATAAGTGGATCACAATCAAATCCACTTCTTGTTCTTGTTTAAATTTTGGTGTTGCATTCAGTGACAGCGTGGTTGGTCGAATTTTAACAGCTCGTCTTTAACCTACAGAACAGATAGAGTCAATAATAAGGACAAAAATATGAATTTAATAAATTTTGTATTAAAATGTGACTGTGAGTGTGCAGGTCAAAGGTTAGTCTGTGCCCTTCAGGTGCTTCCTGTGGATGAATCCTCTCTGAGCCAGTCTGGAGCTGATTAATGTTTGGTTTCACCGTGATATACGATGATGCACGGCTCCTCTCCTCATATGGAAATGACATTTTTAAGATAGATGAGTTATCTATGCAGTACATTCACCACTGCTCCAAGTTTTCTCCATTTGGAGATACAGTAATGTGGTTTGCTGGAGTAATCCTTTGAGGTTGGCTCCATCTGGCGGTGCAGAGTGGTACTACATGTGAAAACGGTGGAAATTGAGAATTATGTGAATTGTGCATGCAATTTGGGAGGAGTAATGGTGACAGTTCTTTCTTTCTTTCTTTCTTTCAAGAAGTTTTCACCCTGTAAAGCATAATTAAACTCTACTGTTCTTCTTTATTGATATTGTTAATTTGCATACTTGAGCACAATTTGCTGCTAATACTTCAGTAAAAATTTTCATGCATGACTTGTGAATGTAAATGAGTATTAACCAACACACACACACACACACACACACACATTCATACAGCAAGATTAATCTGATTGGCTGATAGAAACCTCCATATTTTCCATACAGATTATCTAATATTGTATAACTTCTCTAATTTTACAAAGAAAATTCCTGATCACTGCATATATCAGTTTCATTTTTCGCTGCCTGTTTAAAGCACAGAGAGACAGAGAGTTTGGCATCATGCTGCTGTCAGGTTTCACTTCCCTTTACACCCTTTTGTCTTCCTCTTTCTTTCACTTTGTGCATGTAAGTCTGAATTCATCCACAAACTAACTTCCTCTTGGCTGCTAGCACAGAAATCATCTAATCGCACATGTTTACGTGCTTTTTCAACACACATTGTGCTTTTCTACTTTTTTTTTTTTTTTTTTTTAAGCTTTAATATCAAGTTTTTAACAATCAGGAGTCAAAATAAAAAGGTAAGAAACAGAAAAAGTCTTTGTCTTTATACTTTTAATCATTAACAAAATGTGAGTCAGTGCTGAGTCGTATATGGAATAACTCAGCTTCATTTATTAAAGGCTGTTGTGATCAAATGTTTTTTTTTTCTGGCTCTTTGCATGTTGTGAAGCAGCAATCTGGTGCTATGGCAGCATCAGAACGGGACGATGAAGACCCAACATGTTCTGCTTTTGATGGTAAAATTCACATCAGATCAGCTTTGTGTTGTATTGTGCTTCTTTTTTGGTGGGGATTTCCCAGAATAATTATTAATCATACTTAAAGGACCATACTGTCAAATTTGCATATTTAAGCCCAGTATGCCGCATAACATTACATTAATGACAGCCATTTTACAAAACATAGCCACATTTTACTTTTCCTGTTTTTTTTTTTTTTTTTTCAAATCCCAAAATCAAATATTCAGAAAACACACCCAACTTAAAACTTAAAACTCAACATTTCACCTGCTAACACAGATGTCTGAAAGTAGAAGATATGGTCGATTTGAATTTCTCAGTAAAAGCCTTTTCCTGGGACTATATTCCCTGGCGGACACATACATTTTCTTCCATGCAGCTCCTAGTTGGATGCTTAAATAAAAAAACTTCATAGAATCATGTTTGCTGTGATGGATTACATTCCTCAAGCGTATTTCAAGTCTCTACAAGTTTATTTTAATAGCGTACAGGAATGAAACGAAAGCAATGGCAGTCTGGGAGGTAGAAAAAGTTCTAAAATTTACGGCTCCAGTAGTGTATTTTGGGAAATGGTTGTCGGTAACATAACGTGCATGCGGGTATGTTGGGCTCAAACATGCCAGATCGCCGGTATTGTCCCTTAAGGCTAAGTATTGCTGCTCATATGTGTGCAGATGAAGGCCGCGGCTCTTCCAGTTTGACCACCAGAGAGCTGCAGCAGAACTGGAGGGCGGTGAAGCAGCGAGAGCGACCCGTCAGGCTGCTGTTTGAAATCCCATCAGCGCGGATCACTGAACGGGATCTGTCCAAATACGTGGTGAGATGCTGATCACACACCTGATCATCAATCTGAACGGAACACAGCACAAGTGCCGGAGAGATGGCTGGTTCACAAATCATCAACTCAAAAAGAATCGATTCTTAGTCCAAGAATCGGTAGTGCTTACATTTTTACCGGAATGCACCGGAACTGAGTTCCGGCACTTATTTCTTTAGGCTGTGTTCGTTCCGGGAGAGATTATTTCAGAAGCTAGCGTTCCGGAACTATATTAAGTAATTTAGTTTTAATTTTATATCCCCTTTTGGACATAGTTATGTGCATTAAACAATAAAATAATTAAATTGTGTACGACAAATTCTTGACAAAATCGCGAACCAAATTATCAAAGCTAACACACCAACCCGGAAATTAGGAAATTAGGATAAAATGGATAAAAACGAGCCTTTCTAAAAGCTGACTCGAAGAATGATCACACTGTGAAATGTTTCTCCATAGTGGCGGTAAGTCTCGGTAAAATTATCATCCCAATCCGGTTTTAGTTCCGGCACTTCTTTTTGCCCAAATTAAGCACTGATAATCGGTGATCTGCTTCACAGCCGTAACTGAACCACATACTTCCGGTTCAATCCAGTGTGTGGTATGAATGAATGAGATTAAATATATTTATCTACTTTTTCTTTCACAGCATCCCATCTTTGAGATTAATCAACACATTCTGATTCCAACCATAAAACTAATGTCTGTTTGGCTCAGACAGTCTAGTTTGTGTGACACAAACACTGCTTAAGTGGCGTTTGATGTAGTGTAGGTGAGCGTCCACTAGGGGGGGCAGTTCACANCACAAACACTGCTTAAGTGGCGTTTGATGTAGTGTAGGTGAGCGTCCACTAGGGGGGGCAGTTCACACTCAGACAGGCTAGCCCTGAGAACCGCGAGAACCGAGACAACAGAGAGAGCCGCGAGAGCCGGGAGAGCCGCCGGAACCGAGAGAAATTGCCATTGTTTGAGTGGGGAAAAATGAACGACGGAACTTGCCGGAAGGGATTCAGGGCTGCTAGTTGCTCACTTTATGATGAGATTTCAGCTCAGTTTGTCACTATACAGGCAGTCCCCAGGTTACTAACGCAGACTTACGAACTACCCATACTTACGAACGGACCGCCATAAAGCCTATTAAATTAAAAATTCGAGTTACATACAATGATTCGTAATAATGAACGGCGCACTACATGCAACTGACATGCAAGACAGCANCCCCCCCCCCCCCCATTTTTGAATTTGAATTTCAACTTCATATAGTGCTGGGTTCTCCAGATACAGGTCACAGACGGATGGACAGAGATTTCTGGATTTATAGTTAAGATGACCCCGTCTGTGATTTAATTCTCAGCAGGGATGCAGGTCCAGGTCCAGGTGTGTCAAAGCACAACACCTGGACTGGAATTGTGCCTGCTGGCTCAAAGCCAAATGAAATAGAGCTTTTATTATTGTTGTTTTTCTTGCTATGATAAGTCAGAATGCTGTGAGAAATGTAGCTATGAGAGTTGACTGACAAGTTCTGAGCCTGGTTTAGAAGGCACGAAAAGTTTAAGGTGTTACAGTTATTCAGTCAGTGTGTTTTCTAGGTGTACCAGGTGGTGGTGATGCGCTCTGGCAGCTTCGACTCCAGACGCGAGTCCGTGGAACGCCGCTACAGCGACTTTTTCCGCTTCCACCACCAGCTGCTGGAGGAGTTCAACGAGGAGCTGGAAGAAGTGGTTCTCCCTAGAAAACACCTGACCGGGAATTTCAGTCCGGAGATCATCGCTGAGCGCCGCTTAGCGCTCCAGGACTACCTAGCTAAACTGTACGCAGTCCGCTGCGTGCGATATTCACGATATTTCGCAAAGTTTTTCACAGAGCAAGAGCAGAGGCGCGCGCACAGCTTGCTTCGGGCGGGACAGTTCAAGCTAGCTCTGGAGCTGCTGCAGTCCATTCTGGAAATCCAGGAGAAACTGGCGCCGTGGCAGAACTCCACGCTGCTGGTACCAACGCTCTGCGCCATGGCTGTCTGCTACCGGGACCTGGAGGAACCCGAACAGGCCTTTTCTGCGGCTCACAGAGCTCTGCCCCCGGTGAGGCGCTACGGGCTCAAAAACTACCGAGCGCCGCTGCTGGACCTGCTGGTGGATTTGGGTTATCAGCTGGGTCTTCCTGTGGCTCAGTTACAGGAGGAGCTGACCGTGCAGAGGGACGCTGAGAGGGGGCTGGTGTCTTGCTCTCTGAAAGAGTTAGTGGTGCGGGAGTTCCTCTGATGCTGCGTTCCAGTCAGAGTGGGATGTCGGAATTCAAAGTTAAAAATTTGGGGTTCTGACCTCCAATGCTGCGTTCGACAGACCTCGGAACTGGGATTTTTCTGACTTCTTACTTGTCAAAATGCGTTTGAACGGCATTTGAAGTTGGAGCTCCGATGAGAAACTCAGACCATATTTATCTACCCTGACTTCACGAGTATGACGTCACTCAACATGGCAGCATCCATGGAAGTGAGCTTTGTGAATGGAAACGATCAACGAAAAGATGAATAAAGTAGTTTTTTCTTATGTGACATTGAAATAAAAAGGTCAAAATATATCGCCAAGTTAACTATAGTGTATAATAACTGTTTGCCATTGATACGTAAGTGTAAATAATTTCAGAATATTACTTAATACCCACTGTGATTAATATTGTAAAACAACACAACCAAACAGTCCTGTAGTCTAACTTTACTTTAGTTAGCATTTATTACAAAGTTTATTTAATCTTGCAGTATTTATTGGTGTTCAACCATGATTTTTTGTTTACATTTGGCTGGAACGGTTTGAGATTGGAAGTCGGAACTTCCAACTGGGAAAAATCTGACTTCCGAGGTCTGTGAACGCAGCACAAGCTTCCAGCACCAACGATGTCAAATGTAAACAAAAAACAAGGCTGACCCCCACTAAATACTATAAAAAATAAAGTTACTAATAAATACTAGCTAAAGTAAAGTTAGATTACTGGACAGTTTGGTTATATTGTGTTACAATGATACTCACAGTATTAAACATTTGTGCAGAAAAGTTAATTTTTTGAAATTATTTACGTATCAATTTATGTATCAATTATGTATCAATGGCAAACAATTATCAATATACTATAGATAGTTAACTTGGTGATATATTCCAACTTTTTTATTTCAATGTCATGCAAGGAAAATATTACGTTATTTGGCTGATTATTTACATTCACAAAGCTCGCTTCAGGGCACCGCCATGTTGAGTGACGTCATCCTCGANTGGCTGATTATTTACATTCACAAAGCTCGCTTCAGGGCACCGCCATGTTGAGTGACGTCATCCTCGAAGTCGGGATCAGATGCTGCATTCGAGTTACCTCGGAAGGCGGATGTTTCCAACCTCCTACTTGGAAACGTGCGTTGGAATGGTATTTGAAGTGTGATGCTGCGTTCAAGCAACCACAGAAGTCGGATTTTTCCCAGTTGTAAATTCCGACTTCTGACCTCAAACCATTCCAGCCAAATATAAACNGAAGTCGGATTTTTCCCAGTTGTAAATTCCGACTTCTGACCTCAAACCATTCCAGCCAAATATAAACAAAATTTTATTTTACAGTATTTATCGGTGTTCAGCCATGCTTTGTTGTTTACATTTGGCTGGAACGGTTTGAGGTTGGAAGTTGGGAATTCCAATTGGGAAAAATCCAACTTCCAAGGTAACTCAAACGCATCAAGACTTAAGTCGGAGCTCCAACTTCAGGTGCCATTCCAAGGCATTTTTTCAAGAAGGAGATCGGAAAATTTCAAGTTCTGATTTGTCTGGAATGCAGCAAAAGATCCTCAGCAGTACTTCCTCTTCATAGGTGTAGGATGGTAGGGACATGTCCCTACCAAAATCAAGGAGCGACTGAATTATCCCTACCAATATTTTCATCAAGTTTGTTTTACAGATGTTCACACACATTTTCATTAATTTCCATTTCTGTATTTAATAAGAATGCATATTACATTGCTTCACACTTTAAAGGAAGTGCAACATCCACCTTGGCTGGGGACCATCAAGAAGGGTAGTCCTTAACAAAAAATGTAGGTGCTTCCCATAGAAATCTGTATGCAATTTAAATGCATTTACTTTTCAGCATAGAACATTTCCTACTTTGACAAGGACATCCCACCGTCAAAGTACAAGAACGATTTTCCCATTTATAACCATCCTACTGGGAAGCATATAACATTGCTTATAATTCTATATAACTTCAGATCTGTTTAGCCTATATAATCTTAAAGTGAGTGGATGAATGGGAAAAAGGGGTGCTTGTATAGTTGGTGGGGTTTCTCCTGACATGCTAAGTTTAGCTACTGTAAGCCATTTTAAAAGCATTTGACAAGATTCTGCAGCTCTGTCCTTTTTCAGTCTTGTTGATTTGCTACATGATGCAAGAGTTTATTGCAGTAATAAAATGATTCATTCATGAAAGAGCCACATTAATCTTTAAACCATCACACATACAGTACCTGCATCATACACAGACTTTATGTCCTGTTTAAGTTTTTAATAGCTGGAGGTTCCAGTTACTGTAAAAATGCCAAAACAGCGGAAGTCCTTTAGTTTGCCTCCGTCACACAGCAGTTCATCATTGTTTTACCTGAAGGAAATATGGTCAAGTAGAGCAGAGGGGAGGAAAATCAGACAGCCAAAAATGTTCCTACCAATGTTAAAAACCAAACCTACACCCTTGCTCATTATTGACCATTTATACTTTCAGCAGACACAGAACAACAGAGTCTTTCAAACAAAACCACATACTGTATTTACTGGACTGAATGAATAAATAGAATATTTATGCACAGTCATCTCTGCAGAGGAACTTGTTTTTCCTCCTGTTGCTGTATATTTCAACATCTGTTGGTCAATACACAAACCCTAAGACCTCAGTGTCTTAGTACAACAGACCAATATCCATAAAACTCTAATGTTGTATATTTAGTGTAGTGTAGTGTGTGTGTGTGTGTAGTTTGTTTTTGTAATCCTAAAAAGTCAGGAATAATATCAAGAGAACAAGAAAAGATAAGAACTGTTACAAAATTTCAGGGTGTCTTGAATATTTCAGAGCAGATCATAGGGTGCAATAAGGTCACTTTAAGGTCACCACGTAAAAATTATTCAAGAAATTTGTTTAAATTCACTTGTGATTGCATATTTCCCTCAGGACTGTTATCTTTGTCTGAAAACAGTTGGGGGAATGGGGGAGTTGCTTATCTTTTCAAATAATCAAAGGTTTGATCTTAGGTTTAACAAGTTAAGTCAGTTCTTCAAGCATGCACATTGACATATAAAAAAGGAAAAACTATATAAGTTCCTTGAGAACGTTAATCATAAAATATAGAATTTAGACTATAGAACATATAATTCATATACTGTATGTTTACATAGTTGTCCATGCCAAAATTAAAATTAAATAAGTAAAAGAATGAATAAATAAATGTGGAAATATAAAGAGGAATACATAAAAGAATAAAAAAGAAAGAAAAAATAAATGAAACTATAAAAAAAGTAGAAAAAAATATGTAAATACAGAAATTTAAATAGCGAAAATGAATATATATATATACAGAAATAAATGGATGAATAAATATATACAGGAATAAATGAACAAATAAATGGGAATAAATAAAAATGCTCATAATTATTTTATGTATTTTTTAATTTGTCTTTATATTTCCACATTTATTTATTCTTTTATTTATTCATCTTTATATTTCTTCATTTATTTATTCTTTTCTTTATTCCTCTTTATATTTCCACATTTCTTTATTTATTCTTTTATTTATTTATTTTTAATTTTGGCAAAATTCCATATTCCGCTGCTTTTACTTAAAAAAAAAAACAAAAAAAACTTGGGCTTCTGGTTTACTCATCNCCATATTCCGCTGCTTTTACTTAAAAAAAAAAACAAAAAAAACTTGGGCTTCTGGTTTACTCATCGATGATATCTGTGGTAGATTATCCAGCCTATCGACGTTCGATAATCAACTGCTCACGTCTGAAATTTAACAGCAACTGCGTGCAGCTCCAGTCGTGGTTTTAGCTAAACGTTAAATTAATAAGCAGTTCCATCCTCTTGCAGTTTAGTTTGTGTATCTTTAACAGCTATGGCGAACGACCCAATGAAGCTTTCCAAAAACCTTTTACGAATGAAGGTAAGTGGATACGTGTCGCTAAAAAAAACCCCAGAAACAGATAGCACTGCCTGCTAGCATTAGCATCTGACAGGACGAGTCACCAAACCAAATTCCGTTTACAAAGTAGGATAATTTTTAAGTTTTTGCTCGATTGAATACCTGCCAAACAATGAAGTAGTTTTTAAAAATTTAAAGTAAAATATTGTAGTGATTCGGCCTATAAATGATCTAACGCTAGCCCTTGAATTAGATCAACCTGAACATTAAAGCTACTCCACGCTGTTTAAATGACTGAAAGAATATCGTGACTTAAATTAGTGTTGGTGTATTGAATATATGCCGAATTAAAGACGAACCAAATGCGTTTTAAAATTCATTTTCTGTGTAATGATAACATTTGCCTACGGAGAATTAATTGCAAAAACAGCAGATTGTGAGTGAAGTGTGATGAGCTTCTGCACGTTTATATACATGTTTTGGTTTGTTTACTTAACTTGTTACCTAAATCTTTCCCCTGTAACTTGCTGTTTTAAAATGATCAGGTGTATAATCTGATGTGTCCACAGTTCATGCAGAGAGGTCTGGATTCTGAGACAAAGAAGCAGCTGGAGGAAGATGAGAAGAGAATCATAAGTGATGAACATTGGTATCTGGATCTGCCAGAGCTCAAAGCAAAGGAGTAGGTGTCAGTCTATATAGTATATTGTATATAACTAGCTCTGATTCTTTCAGAATGGGGGTTGAGCCTAGCATAAGCATAAGTCAAAGGTGTTGTAATATTTTTTAAATATAATCTCCTTTCAACTCCACATATTGCTTCCAATGATGCTGGATTTGCATCCAGTCAGGTTCAGAATATATCAATCAACCATTCTAGACCAAAGTGAAACTCTAAATGTTGTTTGTACTTCCAAGTCTGCTCATACATGAATTATTAAGTGTTTTATTAGCTTGAATTAAGCTTTAAATGGCCTGTTGATTAAGCTTATAAATAACGGGGGAAATTTAAGTTATTGATTTCAGAGATTTAAAGCCCTTTCTCACTTCCTTGTCAGGCTCAGAACTTATCAATCAACCAACACACTCTTGTCAAAGTTAGACAAGAGAACTTTGAGCCAAACACCACTCAGAAATCTTACATTTTAATTTTGGCTGACATGCTGGCAAATTTACTTGCCTAGTACTTGATTTGAAACCATTTGTGAACATTTGAGATCTAAACTCACTTAATTCTAATACGTCCAGTTTTATAGCAACGCAGGAAGCCATTGGTAATCAATTCTACATATTTAAATTTCACTGAAATTCATCCATTTTCTCTTTTTCCTGTTTTAGGAACCTGATCATAGAGGAGAAAAGTTTTGTACCCTGTGAAGACCTGAAGTATGGCCGAATGTCATTCAAAGGTTTTAATCCAGAAGTTGAGGTTTGTCTCTCATCCTGATCTGCCGTCGTTTTCTCCATCTGCTTTTACGGAGCATTTTATGTGTATAAAGGATTTTTTTTGTTTTTAAAAGCAAGCAGTTTCTGGTCTGTAATAGTTTTCATCTCCAGAATATGAGTTTGTCAGTAAGAAACGTCCTTTTTTTCCTCCCAGATGGCCATCCATGCCTTTTTCAGTTCACAAATAAGAATAGAAACTAAAAGTTTAGTTGCATGTTTGTCATCTGTGTAAATTTGTTGCCTCTGTGGCCTGAGACACTATTTGTTGCTTTTTCTACTTTTACACACAATTTCATGTGAATAGAAGCTTATTTTTTTGTCTTTTTTTTTTTTTTTTTTTTTGACATTTACAGTGTTGTGTAGCCAAAATCTGATCACTTCAAAACAGTTTCCAAAGCTGTTTTAATATGGAACAGTTATATTTAGACTGATGGATTGAGCCAATAATGACTCTTTAATAAAAAAAAAAACATCTCTTATCAGCATGTCAGCATTGCACACATCTGATAAAATACAGTCCAGGATGTGATTTTTTTACTCAGCAGCTTTAGGGTTGCAAAACTTGAAAACACTGTTTAAAAAAAAAATAAATAAAAAAAATAATGAGGCGCTGATTTCGGTTGGCTGTCAGCATGCTGCCCTCTTTCTGCATGTTGCTGGTCATGAAACACTCATTGTGAGCAATTCAAACTTTATAAATTGTGTCATTAGTTGAAAAAATAATAAATAAATAGTGTCATTAGTTGAATAAATTTTTAAGGTGAGAATGTTGGCGATGTGCATAAAGTGTATCTGTGGCCACAGATACACGGTTTCATACAACGGTTTCACGGTTGTTCGTTGTTTCCCGTCAGAAACTGATGAGCTTGCTGAATCCAAAGGATGAAATGGAGGAGGAGGAGGAGGAGATCAGCAGAATGCAGACAGACATCACAGATGAAGAAATGGCACTAAGGTGAGAGTGAGAATCTGCGGTTAATCACTGAGGAGTGAATGTGTGAGTGAACGTTTAGGCGATGAAGGAAACATAAGAATGACTGTTGATCTGAGTAGCTTTATTCTTGCTGTTGAACCTCAAATTACATTAAGAGTAATCTAGAAAATCTACAAACGTAAAGCATCTGTCTGCTACTTTTCACTTCCCACCATTGTTAAAGGAGCATACTGGTGATTTCCCATGTTGGAGCCCAATAATTACAACCTGCACACACAGGAAGTGACTGACAGCCGTTTACCAAAACATACTACTGGAGCGGTAGATTTTATGTTAGAATATAAATAACAAATATTAGAATTGTTTTTCCCTACCTTTCAGACTGCCATTGGTTTCAGTTCATTCCGGTACACTATTAAAATCAACTTGATGATACTTGAAACATGCTTGAGATGCATAATCCATCACAGTGAACACAATGTCTATTAGGTTTTTTGTCTAAGTTATTTTATTTAACCGGCCTATCATGGGGCTACATGGAAAAAATGTATGTCTCCGCCAGGGAGTATAGTCCCGCTTTTACTGAGATATTAAAACGACCGTGCCTTCCACAATTGTGCGTAAGCATTATCAGGTGCAACATTGAATTTTAAGGTGTGTGTATTACCTGAATATTTGATTGTGAAAGATATGGGGAATTGGCAAATAACATGAAAACTAAAATAGTTTTATGTTTTGGAAAATGTTTGCCAATAACCTAGTGTGTATGCAGGTAGTGTTTATTGGGCTTAAACATGCAAAACGGCCATGTGGTCCTTTAATGATTCAGTCTTAAATTTTCTGTTTCTTAGCTTGTTTACATTACTGTCTACATGTTTACTACACACGTGATGTAACACGTGAGCAAAAAGTAGGAATTGGGTCACTTGTACCTGGCAGTTTAAATATAGCATAAGAAAATTCAAGCCGACCTGTTGTTGCATGTGCAGTTGATTGGAAACTTTCCATCATTTTTTCTTCTCTAACTGTTGCTGCTTCTTCTTTTTCAGGTATGAGAGTTTAGTTGGGAGCATGAAGAAAAAGTTTGCCAAGAAGCGGGAGAGAGCAGCCATGGAAGAGGACGTCAACCAAAATATTTCACAAACAAAGAGAGTCTTCATGAAACCTCAAGACTGAACTTCAGGCACGTTACAGTCTAGAACTTTGGATTTTTTATTATGTTAAGGACTCCAAATATTTTTTTTACTGCTACATTTGCATATTGAATATTGTACAGTATTGTAGAGCTGATTGGATGTTATACATCCTCATTTTTTAAAAAGATGTATCATTGAAATGCTGTTAGGGTTATGCAAATGAAATGTAATTTGTTTTTATTAACAGTTAATGGAATATGGATGAGAGTATCTTCTAATACACAGCACAGCGTGTCATTTCTTTGTACATCCTTATGTATTTTTCCATCACTAAATGTCCTTAAGAAATTTCTTGTGCCTCCTTTGAGTAAAAGTAATTTAACCTTTGACCTCCAGTGAATTATATGTTTAGTTCATGATAAGATGATCATGTTCCCATGGGAGGAAAAACCACCTGACTGTCTCCTCTCGCTTTACAGCGAGGAAAAATAAGTGCAGACACATGCGCGTATATGCTTGTGCTCTGTAAACGGAGCAAAAAACAATATATGCAGTGATCAAGGAATTAATTTTGTAAATTTGGAGAAGTTTTGCAATATTAGAAAATATGTATGGAAAATATGGAGGCTTCAATCAGATTTAGCCTATCATAGCTGATGATGGTGATCTACAGCCAATCAGATTCATCTAGTCACAGCTGATGATGGTACTTTATCAAATACCAAAGAAAATTTTCCTTTTTGTGTGAACTCAAAGAACAATAAAGTATTTTTGAATTTGAATGTATTGAATGTACAGCCAATCAGATTCATCTTGTCACTGATGATGACGGTGTGGATTTTAATCTCAGAAACTGTTAGCGCTACAGCAACAAAACTTATCCTTTACATGCAAAAATAAAGTTACACATATTGACCTGATGGTGGCGCTGTAATAACCACTTTCACGTTTTGGCTTATAACTTTTACAATTGGCTGCCAAAGTTGAGTGGGTGTGGCTCATTCAACAAATGAGCCACACCCACTGCTATATCTCATNTTGGCTGCCAAAGTTGAGTGGGTGTGGCTCATTCAACAAATGAGCCACACCCACTGCTATATCTCATAAACGAATTAGTCTATCCACCAAACTTAGTGGACACTGCAGGAGACGTGTTTAAAAACTGGGTCATCGGCTGACCTGATGGGGGCGCTCTAACAGCCACAGTTGATTTTTGAAAACCAAGACAGCTGATTGGCTGAGAGGTCACTGCTGCAGGCTTTATAACAACAAAACACCAGTTCAGAACTTATCTTTCACAGTTTGAACATTTAGCTAGTAATCATAATTTTCAGACACATTTTATATCAGCTATTTAGCTGTTTAGGCTGCTCTGCCTTCATTCTTCTATTCTTCAGTGAGAGCTGCTCATCTCCCCTCCCCAACACACAGATAGGGCCATTGACACACACACACATGCACACTGATAGAGAGACAAACACATACAACAAACAAACTGAAGGGAATGTCTCACACATACACACACACACACACACACACACACACACACACACACACACACCAGTACAGACAAGGCAAGTCAAAGTCAGACAGATCAGGACAATGAGAAAAAGTAATTGAGAGAAATTTCCAACTATTTTTAATGAGCTGAGGGACATCAAAGTGAGGAGACAGACATTCTGTTTAAGTGTCTGAATCTCACAAACTGTGGGAAGTACAGCAAACAGACCCAGCAGACTCGTGCACATGGGAGTGTAGCACATGTGCATGTGTGCACACACACATAGCAATGGAGGGAGTCTTGCAAAGGTGCAAGCACACGTGTTTTCTTTAGAAGATGTCGAAAATGTCTGCTCTAGTTGAAGTTCTATCATTCCTCTGGTGCTTTAGTACATCAGCTACATTCATCAGTGATGATAACTTAAGTTCTAGAGTTACTCAGGTCTTTGTGACTTGGACTAGATGGACAAACGTGGCTAACATAAACGTACTTGCTGGCTGTACTTTAGAACCAGTTTAGCAGCCATCCTTCTCAGCTGATTTGATCTCCTGAGTTTCCCTTTTCCCAAATATGAAGAAGGATTTAGCCTTTTGTTTTGTCTCAGATGATGATGGCATATTTTTTTTTTTTTTTNTTTTTTTTTTTTTTTTGGACTTCCATTAAGGATAAAAAAAACAACAAAACCTACTATAGCATCATTGGCAGATGTCTTGAGTTTAAAGGAGATTACGTGGGAAAATAAATAACTGCAAATCCTCTGCGTTAGATCTGTCTAAACTTACTGTTAAAATCGCAAGTCTCCATATTTAGTTTTGTCACATTCAGTTTTGTATAACTTCTTCACTGGCAGTTGATAAATATAAAGAAAAATAAGATTATCAGAATCTGAATAAAAATTCACTAAATGTCTGTCAAAGACACTCACAGGAAGTTATATAAGCCCCAGCCTGCTGGTGTGTCAGCCCTTTTCCTCCCTTCAAGCCTCAACCCAAACACCACCAGCACCAAGAGACAAAGAAAGAGTCTGTAAGTGGATTTACTGAACCAACCTTTCTGTTATTTGTATTAGAACCTCACTGAAAGTTACTATCAGGTTGTGGATGCATCAATCAAAGTGAGTTTAAGAATGATGATCTGGTTTAACCTTCCTGATTTATTCCTTTGTTTGTCATTAATAATATGAATTGTAACCTTTGTAATATTTTCTTGTTTGTACAGAAAAATCATCCACATCCACATTCACATCCTCATTTGTTGAAATCACACAAATAAAGCGTTGGAACAGCTCTGGATTCCATGTGTCAAAATGTGCACCCCATCTCGATGTGCTGTGCGCCTGCCCCTTCAACATCATCAACATCGTTTTCACTTACTTCATGCTAATTATACCAAAGCTGCAGACTCTCTGCATGTGTTCTTCTTTATTTTATTTTTTTACTAAAATGAACAGCTGCCAGGAAGGAAATCATTCAAAAAATTTACACATTTTAAAATTTGATGAATTTTATCTTCATCCTCAGTTCATCTTCAGACCTGCAGGTTTACAGTCAAAGACTTTTAACTTCACGACGATGATGTCAAAGAGTGAAGTTGGGCAGATGCGGTGAATGAAAAGAAGGAGGAGCCATCCCAGCCGGCCAGGTGTGTACTGCAGTTTGGGCTCCGCAGACAGCAGAGCGTGACACANAGGAGCCATCCCAGCCGGCCAGGTGTGTACTGCAGTTTGGGCTCCGCAGACAGCAGAGCGTGACACATGTCATCCACCACAGGACGAAGATTCTCAGAAGACTGTTCCTCCATTTTGGACAGACAGCTGCAGAGAGCAGAGATGTACTCCTCACCATAATCCTCTCTGGCCTCTGAGGATATACCGTTAAGGATCTCCTCTCTGTAGCGTCTGATGCTTTCACTGTTTCCAAAGATATCTGAAATTAAAAGCAAAGAGTTATTCACAACGTTACAATGCAACAATTGACTTTTCAGGGTTATCTTTTAATTGTCACAGTTATTCTTTAGATTTTCTGGGATGATTCCCAACTTGATTACTCCTGACTTTTCCACAGTCGTTTTTTCTGGGTTATTTCTATTTAAACAATGGAAATGGACTTACTTGTTTTGAAGAATGAAGGTTGAACAATGGCGACTTTGATGCCACACTGAACCAGCTCCAACCTCAATGTTTTTGAGAAAATGATCAGCGCTGCCTTCAAAGCTCTGTAACCAAAAAACGAGTTCACAGGAACCTCACCTACAGGAGCAAAAATATTCACAGCATAAAATCTAAATATACAACCAGCTTGATTTTATGTTGTCTGCAATAAATAATCATATGTATGCATATGATGTGTGTTGTTACCTTTAACCTCTGTTAATTTTGTGTTAATATTTGCTAACTCCCAAGTCTCACTTTTAGTTTTATCTTTGATTGTCACAACTTGCACTGTATAGATGTTTACTAAAGCTCAGAGAAAGAGACACTCCCAGGAAGTTACATAAAGCCCACTGTGTTAATGTGGAAGCCTTTTCTAAGCCTGTTCTATGAGTGAACGGCTTCATCGTCATAGTTTTTTCAACTGTGTTGCGTTAATACATTTCCTTATTGGTGCATTTAAGGTGCTTGAGGAAAATTCAGATGTCTGAGACTCGACAAATCGCTGCTGAACAGAAACAGGAATCTCTTTAATGCACTTAACATTTCCATTGAAATTTCTGAATATAGCTGGTTTGAATATGTGAGTGCACGATGATTTGACCTTCAAAAGCACTTGAACGCCCCAACTAGAAATGCTCTTTATCAGTCTCCTGACATCCGTTTTTGCTTATTGTCATCGTCTAGGTTTGCTTTTCCAACATCATGGCTTGTGAATTGTCACATGATAAGTGCTGAGTGATGCGCTGAGCCTGGCGTTCCATTATTGTGTTTTTGGAGCTGAGCGGTGACTTCCAACCTTGCAGCACGCCACCTCGCGCACTGCTCAGTCTCTCTTAGTCTCTCAGTGTTTTCCGATCAAAGTTCAACCAAATTCAAATTTGACCCATCCACCTCTGAGAGTTCATATGGAATGACAGAACAGTGTGTGACCTAAGCCAAAATGACACAACAGTGGCAGTTTCCCAAGTTGTACACCACAACTTTAGAACTGCACCGTGATCTGGGCAGAAACTGATAGCATGAAGAGATGTCAGCAGTCGGACAGAGCAAGTGTCTTCTTCTGCCTCAAATCATCGCTGAAAAGTGTGGCTGTTTCTACCCCAGGTGAAAACATATCAACTGTAGGTTAACTCTGAGGGATCACGGATCTCCAACAAGTTTCAAGTCTCTGAAAATTTAGTATAATAGAATACCAACATGAACTAAACCTAATGGCTGCCTGAAAAGCAGAAAAACACATTTATCCATCTAAAATTCTGAAGTAATGCTTCTAAAATAGTCATGAGGAATGTAAATTATTCAGAATTTGTAGCAAATGCATTAAGTATGTAAAACCCTGGTATGGTCCTTTAGAAACCTTTGCTGCTCTGGTTATTTTGCAGTTTTCAGCATCTCTCTTGTTGCTCATGAGTCAGATCTACCTGCCATACTGGTAACGTTGACGATCCTTCCTCTGGACCTCCGCAGCAGAGGGAGGAAGACCTGGCACATCTTCACAGGACTGAGGAAGTTGACGTCCATCAAATGTTTGAATTCTGTGATTGGGTGGATCTCTGCATCAACTGTGTAGTGCAGGATCCCTGCGTTATTCACCAAACCCCACAAACCTGCCGGGTATCAAACACAGACAAAAACAGGGAGACTTATGGATTGTCCTGCTAGAGTGTTTACTTACTTCCCCCTAGTGCATGCTGGGAAGTGTTTGAATCCCCTGTTTATCCTGAAAAGGAATGTGTGGGTAAAGAAAACGGTGGAGTCTCACCTGCCTGTCCGACCTGAGTGCAGATGTAGCGGTGAGCTTCCTGGATTTGACACTCGTCTGTCACGTCAAGCTGGAGGACCTGCAAGTTTTCACATCTTTGATCCCTCAGCTGCTGAGCTCCAGACCCGTTAATGTTCAGCACGCCAGCGAACACCTTCACTCCCATATCGCTCAGTGTCTTGGCCAGGGCATGACTGATACCCATGTCACAACCTTGGAATGGAAGAAATATGATAAATTCAGCAACAATATTGCCATTTGGTTCCATTAACCTCAGCTAAAGAGAATAAAAACAACAACTCCACAGTGGGGGTGAGGATAGGTTCAAATCCCATTGATGGTTCCATGATGAAAATGCAAAGCTTTCACTGCCCTCTGCTGCAATTTAAGAGGAGCATCAGAATCAGAATCCATCACACATAAACNAAAGCTTTCACTGCCCTCTGCTGCAATTTAAGAGGAGCATCAGAATCAGAATCCATCACACATAAACCTTCAACACACATTCTGAGAGAGCCTGGGCAGTGACAGTTATGGAAAAAAAAACAATTTTAAGCAAAATGTGTGGGAACAAGATCCTTAGATTGTGGTCACAAGTTATTAATGTGTGGGAATTACTGAATTATTAACATAAAAAGACTATAAGATACCTATAGTCGCACCTACAAATTGACTGCACACTTGTTCTGAAGTCTATGGTAACCGCCTTGAAACAGCTGGATGCTGTTAGAAGTGATGTGTGCAAGTGTGTTAACCTTTGTTTGTCAAAATCAGTAGTGTTTCAGAAAACAGGCAAACGTAACAGTGTTTTATTTTATTTAAATGGCTTTCAGTTTTGAACAGACATATAAATAGCCTGTTATCTCAGTCTTGATGTGCCCTAAAAATCAAGAGATTCTGACAGGATCAAAACGGTGGCAAAACATAAAAATACAGAAAGTCTCACTTTGTCATCATCCAAACAACCAAATAGTATCCACATTTTCTCATCTTCTTCAAGAAATATTTTTTTTATCAACCTAAATATTTTAAAAAATACGCTTTTTTAAAAAATTGAATGTTAGTACAACTACATACTTTTGTTAAATTTTACCAAGTGTTTGTTTCAGCTTCCTTGTCTCCCAAAGATTAATTTGAAATAAGACATTTCCTCAAAGTCTTTCAAAGCTAAAACGACAATAAAATAAATTAGCATATCTCAACGCCATGCGCATGCGCCAATTGACGCGTGCGCAATTAAACAAATTGGCTGTTGAATTAGACTACATTATTACAGTTTCCGTTTACCGTAGTGATTTACCGTTACGCGGCCAGGTGCCTCTCCCTAAAGATTTGAATTTCCACACTTACTTCACACAACTGTTGTAATTCAGCATTTCCAGTACTAAAGCACACACATTATCAACAATTTTTACTGTAATATTAGAGTAACGGAAACCCAAAATCACTGGAAAGAAATATTTATGTTATCAGAAAGCCTTGCTTTGTAATTCGTAATTTATTTAGACTAGGACAATGCACAACAATCAAAATGTTAATATGCCAGATATAATTTTCATCCATAGCCCCATGCCAAGATGTTAAGATGGCTACCTACAATATGATTAAAATACGATACATAGAAACAGATCCAAAATGTTTACAATAAAATAAAAAGAAAAAACACTGGTCTCCCGGACCATCCTTCAAATTCATCCTTAAAATATCTCTCTAAATATAGTCTAGCATTTTAATCAACATGAAAATCGAACAATTCAAAAAAAAAAAAAAAAAAAAAAAAAAAAAAAAAAAAAAAAAAAAAATCACACATTTCAAAAGACGCCAAGCTCCAAGCTCTGACCGTTTTCATTACTGAAACCAACAGAAATAAACCGTTAAAATAAACTAAAATCCCTTCCTCCACCTTCAAATGCAGGAGTCAGTGTTCACAAGCCTTGAATTTGGCATTTGTCATTATCCAATTACTGAATTTTTTTTTTTTTTTTTTTTTAAGTGTAACGTGGTGTTTATATATGCATGCTTAAATCTGAAATGCTGCCATTTTTGAAAATTAACGTAATGATTAACGGACAGACTGCTGAAAACAGTTTAGGCAAATTAAATTCAATTTCTATCAAAACCATGAACACTTGTGGATAACTCGAAACTTTTGCACGCTGGTTTACAGAATGGCTGTTAGCATTGGAGAGTTCTCTCACCTGTGATCAGCACCGCTTTTCCCTGCGTTGTCAGGAAGTCTTCTTTGCGGCAAAGACACAAAACCTTCAGGCAGAAGCTGCAGCAAAGCAGGGCCAGCCCACAGAAAGCCGGTGAAACGGAGAAAAACAGAAAGAACTCGAATGTCCCGAGGGCCCCAAACACACCTAAGAGAACGACCCAGCATGCAACTCTACGGCGCTCTTTGAATTTCTGTAAGGCTGCGTAAAAGTTGACAGCTGCAGCCATGACGCAGAAATAGTGGATAATTTCCATTTTTCAGCAGGTAATTAGTCAAATAAATGGAGATTTAGTGAGTCTAACAGGCTAACAGACCAATCATATGATGAGTTGGTAGTCAAGTGAAGGTACAGAACACGTTACAAACAGATAAAATCTGTCAAACAGCCAATAAACCAGGAAGTTAGATCTTTTAATCACCATGACAACGCTATGTGAGCGACGCCGAGTGGGTGGAGCCTCTGAGGAGAGGAACCATGATGGTAAATAATAAACTATGCATCTAAAATTTATCATTAAAAACATGTTGCAAAAATTTTGGTTCAAAGAAGCTTTAAGTAAAAAGCAAAAATAATTGATATAATTAAATAAGAGAATAAGTTTATCTGTGTAAAATATTGAAAAATGCCATTGAGGACATTTTCAGAATGGTTCCTTTACTGTAAAAAAAATCAAATAATAATAATGAAAAAAATAAAATAAAAACACCTAATCATTCTAGCTAAAGTCCCACCAATCTACAAGATTTTATGGAATAAAATTTTATTAAAGTAAATTTTACTTATAAGCATTTAAATAATTAGGCATTGGTTACTGGTAAGTTACAAAAAAAAAAAAAAAAAAAAAAGGTAAAACCACGTGACTATAGCAGGTAAACAGTGCCTAAAAAGCTATGAAATGCATTAAAGGACCACACCAGTGATTTTTCATTTTTGAGCCCAATAAATACTAGTTACATACATGTTGCCTTACTGCCAACCATTTTCCAAAATATAAACCCTAGTTTTCGTTAATCCCTAATCTTTTGAAATCAAATGTTGAGGTGACACACCTACCTTAAAATTCAATGTTCCACCTGTTAACACTTACAAGTGTAGAAAGTGTCTTCAATTTCTCGATAAAAGCCGTGTCCTTGCATATATTCCCTGGCGGAGGCATACATTTTTTTCCATGCAGCGCCATGTTGGATTAGTTAAATTAAGCAACTTTGACAAAAATAATAACAGCATGTGGTTCACTGTGAGCATATTTCAAGTCTACAAATTGATTTTGATAACATGCTGGAATGAACTGATGAAGATTCTCAGTCATCCAGANTTCAAGTCTACAAATTGATTTTGATAACATGCTGGAATGAACTGATGAAGATTCTCAGTCATCCAGACAGTAGATATGTTGTACAAAAACTGAGACAAGTCAACTGGATTCAAGTTCTAATTCTGAAATGTTTCACCATCCATCCAAATGGCTTCATCAGTCAGAAATGAATGAACAGAAGGATNTTCTGAAATGTTTCACCATCCATCCAAATGGCTTCATCAGTCAGAAATGAATGAACAGAAGGATGTTAAACGTTCAATAACTACAGTAACTATGGTGTCAAATCACAACAAACCTTCAATTCCAAATATATAGATATATTATTCAAATTTTTTTGAATAATGCGTGGTGTAAAATGCATGATTCAAATTTCAAACAATGAATACATTTCAAATAATGATTTTAAACTTCTAATTTTTAATGGTTCCCTGGTTGGATGCAGGATGCAGGACCAAATGTCTTTGGAAGGGAAGACAGCAGCACTATAGGTGGTGGTAGATTGTATCTGAGACTCCATTTCTGTTGAGGGAAGGTCTCTCTACATGAACATAAATGTCCTCCTTCACTCCTCTCTCAAACCAACCATCCTCTGTCCAAAATGTCACATCATCATCTTCAAAGGAATGTCCTCTGTTGTTCAGGTGGAGGTAAACCACTGAGTCTGGTCCTGTGGTGTTATTTTGTTGGACTGTCTGAACATCATGTGAAGAATTCTGAGGAATTTGCCTCTAAAATTAAACATCTCAAACTGGAGGAAGATGAGACCATGGTATACTTTGATGTTACATCTCTCTTCACCTGCATACCGACCACTGATGCCCTAGCCACTGTCAGAAGAAGACTAGAAAAGGATGACACATTAGACACAAGAAGTAATCTCAACCCAGACCAAATCTGTATTGTATTGGACCTTTGCCTAAACATCACATACTTCATCTACAGAGGACAATTGTACCGACAAAAACATGGCTGTGCTATGGGTTCCCCAGTGTCTCCCATTGTAGCTAATTTGTTCATGGAAGAAGTTGAAAAGAAAGCCCTCAACTCCTTCCAGGGAACAGCACCAACCCACTGGTTAAAATACGTGGTCGACACCTGGGTGAAGATTAAATTTCAGGAATTACAAGTTTTCACGAATGACATCAACTCCATAGACAACAATGTCAACTTCACAGAGAAGACACTAAAGACAATAAGATAGCTTCTTAGACTGTGATGTCCACATTGGTTGCAACAGAGAACTCAGCATTGATATCTACAGAAAACCCACTCACACAGACCAGTAGTTGTTGTTTAACATCCTCTACAGCACAAGCTCAGAGTCATCAGAACACTACATCATAGAGCTAACAACATCCCCACAAACAGACAAACTAAAAAGAAAAAAAAAAGAAGAAAATGGGCCTTTACCAATATGAGATCCCAATCCACCAGGGACAGAAGAACCAGAGATGACACCCTGGACCAAAGAAAGAATCTCTTCATCCCATATGTGGCCGGAACATCTGAAAAGTTGAAGAGGATTTTTGGGCAACACAACATGCCAGTGTCCTTTGAACCCAACAACACCCTGAGACAAAGACTTGTCCACCCCAAAGACCAGACTCCCAAACACAAGATGAGTGGCGTAGTTTATGCCATCCAGTGGAAGGAGGAGTGTTCAGAGGTCTACACTGGGTAAACCAAATAACAAATCTGTAAGCGGATGGTCCAGCACAGGAGAAATAACACCACAGGACCAGACTCAGTGGTTTACCTCCACCTGAACAACAGAGGACATTCCTTTGAAGATGATGATGTGACATTTTGGACAGAGAGGATGGTTGGTTTGAGAGAGGAGTAAAGGTGGCCATTTACGTTCGTGTAGAGAGATCTTCCCTCAACAGAAATGGAGTCTCAGATACAATCTACCACCACCTATAGTGCTGCTGTCTTCCCTTCCAAAAACATTTTACACCATGCATTATTCACAAAAAAAAAAAAAAGAATAATTATTTATTTGGAATTGAAGGATTGTTGTGTTTTGACACCATAGTTACTGTAGTTACTGGAGGTTTAATATCCTTCTGTTCATTCATTTCTGACTGATGAAGCCATTTGGATGGATGGTGAAACATTTCAGAATTAAAAACTTGAATCCAGTTGACCTGAGTGAGTAGGCAGGAAAACTTATTCCAAAATTAACCACTCCAGTAATATGTTTTGAAAAACAGCTGGCAGTAATATAACATTTATGCAGGTTCTATTTTTGGGGTGTCAAACATGCAAAATCACCAGTATGATTTTTGAATGACCATTTAATCAATAACCTCAGGCTCCCATGTGAATTTCCAATCATTTGTCAGGTTGTGAAAAGACACTTAAACACCAAAATTAAGTAATTAAATCTTAAGAGCAGTTCTGAGGAGCACAAGCAACATATCCATCCATCCATTTTCTAAACCCGTTTGTCCTGTTGAGGGTCACGGGGGGGCTGGAGCCTATCCCNCACCTATGGGCAATTTAGAGTTCCCAATTCACCTGACATGCATGTCTTTGGAGGTGGGAGGAAGCTAGAGCACCCGGAGGGAACCAACGTGGACATGGGGAGAACATGCAAACTCCACACAGAAAGGCCCTGCCCCGACCGGGAATCGAACCCAGGACCTTCTTGCTGTGAGGGAACAGCACTAACCTCTGCGCCACCATGCCGCCCACAAGGAACATAACGGTTGATTAATAACTTCTGAGTCTGACCATAGGGAGGTATGGAAGCCTGTTTCCACCACTTGAAAAGAAAAAAAATATCTACCATCTTTATTCCCCCATTGTTAAATTACTGTTTTCTCATAATTATGAGATACTATGACTTATAAGTCATAATTATGAGATACTATGACTTATGACTTAACATCTCATAATTTGACTTAACATCTCATAATTATGACTTAACATCTCATAATTTGACTTAACATCTCATAATTATGATTTAACATCTCGTAATTATGACTTAACATCTCATAATTTGACTTAACATCTCATAATTATGACTTAATATCTCGTAATTATGACTTAACATCTCGTAATTATGACTTAACATCTCGTAATTATGACTTAGTATCTCATAATTATGAGAAAACAGTACTTAACAATGGGGGGAAAGGATGGTAATTTTTTTTCTTTTCAAGTGGCAGAAACGGCTTCCATAGGGAGGTGACCAAGGACTGTAACGTTGTTGAAGTTCTATCATTCCTCTGGTGCTTTAGTACATCAGCTACATT